>QFDV01000465.1:521-15238 GCA_003315845.1 Lactarius trivialis
GCCCACGAACAAAGAACCAGTGCTGGAAGCAGCGCTGTCCAACAAATGACCAGCCCTTCTTTCTTCCCGATGTATTGCGATTGTGAGCAGATTCATCAACAAACATAAGCATATCGGGATTGGTGACAATGTCGGCAATGAGGTTCATGTATGCAGCTCGGAGCAGTTCGTTACGTTCCATAGCGCGCGCGCTGACACTTTTTCGGCTGAAGTCGAGGCAGCGGAGTGTGCGTAAAACTGTGGGGACTGAGACTTGAACGCCTCGTTGTTCAAGGAGGGCTTGCCGTATCTCGTCCAAATAAATGCAATGCCTGAGTTCCACGAGTGTAGATATGAATCTAATGTCGGTGAGGGAAAGTATCCGACGCCGACCAATCTTGTTGGCATGTGGATTGTATGCAATGCCATAAGTACGGAAATACTGAAGGGTCTTGTAAACAAAAGACTTCCAGACACCCATGATGATGCATATTTGATCTACAGAGAAATGCTGCTCATAGAATAGGACTGGTATACGGGCCTTCAAGTCGTGCGATATCGTCTGTGTAGGCATGTGGTACAGTAAATGCTCATCGCGAGAATCGAACTCTGGGACAGTCACGTGTATTTGTCAGGCCATCAGAAAAAAAGGCGCGTTTCCGCGTACATATGAAAACAGCTGTAAGTCGAGTTGACCGAATTCAAGACCAGCATGACCACGCAAGACTCGCTAGTCCTTCCCACCCCCGACTCATTTCCAGCCTTTCCCTTTGATACACCATATTCTATCCAAGTTGATCTAATGCGTCATCTCTACTCTGCGATTGAGCACCGTCAAATTGCGATTGCTGAGAGTCCAACGGGAACAGTCAGCTCGCAGTCACCTCTACATCTGGGGATGTAGCTAATCCGATCTTCAGGGCAAAACTCTGAGCTTGCTTTCTGCCACTCTGTCCTGGCTGGATGATGACAAGTACCGCGCTCGCAAAGGGCAGCTCGATGCTTTGACAAGTGGAGATGGTCGGTGTCACACACAATCTGGCTGGTGTTATCGTCGGTCTTCATGAGCGCGTTCAGGTCCGGAATGGGTCATCTCCCAGACTCGTGATCGTCTTCGCCGAGAACTCGAGGCTGACGAGCGAGAGTACGAGGAACATCTGGCTGCAGCACGGAAGCGTGAAGAAGCTCAGAGACGAAAATTCTTCGCGCGAAATGTCAAGAGACAGGTGTTTAACTTTTTTCGCGTGATGCGCAGAGGGATTTAACCGTCTACAAGAAACTCAGCAACGAAGAGTCGACTTCTGATGATGAAGACCAATTTCTTCCTGACGATGGTGAAGAGTTAGATGGAGGTGTACTTCACGAAACTTGGTGAGGAGTGCGATATCAGATTTCGGGCTTATCTCAATGATCTCATTTCAGGAGAAAGCCCGGTTACTCAAGCTCGGTTGACCCACATGACGTTCAACCATCATGTACTAAAATATTTTATGCTTCACGTACCCACTCTCAGTTGTCTCAAATTGTGCCCGAACTGAGAAAACTTCGGCGGGAAGCCTATCGTAATTTGGACTCATCACCGCCTAGTCATCCTTCAACACAAGCGCCGATGAAGGATGAAGCAAAAAAACGGAAGTACGAGCCAGTGGGGTCTGAGGCAGACTCTTTGAATGGGCGTCCTGAAACCCGGTTTGTTAGCCTTGGATCTCGGAGACAGCTTTGTTTGAATGAAGAACTCAAGGCCAAAGGTGGAGATCTTGATGAGCGTTGCCGAGAGCTTTTGCAGGGTATATCCTTGAAATTCCTCCTCCCTGTCGCGAGGTGACGAAGGTTAGTTCTGTAGTTGGAGGTGATAGGCGATGCCCATACCTACCAGGGCCAGATGAAGTGGATGACAACCGTCTACACGAGTTTCGTGACCAAATACTTGTTCGCATGTTCCTCGTCTCGGCTTCGTTTACTGACCATTTCCCCGAAGGCATCTCCAAAAGATATCGAAGAGTTGATCGTATCTGGACAGGCATCTCGGACGTGTCCGTATTTTGCTTCGCGTGAAGCTATTTCGCAAGCAGAAGTGCCTCATTCTCTTTGACTTTGAGGGGCGTAAATGACGAGACGGAAAGTTCGACAGGTAGTCACCTTGCCTTACAACCTCCTGCTTCATCGTGACGCTCGAGATGCGCTTGGCATCGACCTGACCAATCAAATTGTCGTCGTCGACGAAGCTCACAGTAAGCATTTCGCAACGCGAGGAGCACAATCTCTCACAAAGTCTCAACAAGATCTCATATCGTCGTTGCTCTCGTTATCTACTGTCACGCTCCCACTTCGTACCCTGGAACTTTGCTTGGAACAACTTACAGCGTACATCTCACGATTCAAGAATAGATTGACATCGAAACATGTGCTTCATCTAAAGCGCCTGTACCGCCTTCTTCATACTTTGAGGGGTCTCTTCTCGAATCCGCAGCAACAGGGCTCGGCCGAGGTGATGACCGTCGGTGGACTGCTCTCGAAACTAGGTGGAAAGCTTGAAGAAATCAACTTTCTCGAGATTCAAAACTATCTCCGCAAGAGCAAGGCATGGCACAGTTTCATCGCTGATGTCTCATATGTACTCATTGTGGATTTGTAGCTAGCCAGAAAGATTACGACGTACACAAGGAAGGCTAAACTGAAGGCAGAGCAGAAAGGTCAGTGGGGAACGGGCCCGCCCGCATCAGGTAGGCTAAACGGTAGCAGGCGTCGTGGACTACTCCGAACTGGGTACGCCACCGTTGTACGCGATTCAAGAGTTTGTCGCTGCCCTAGCAGCAGCCACTGACGGTGTGTCTGTGCCATCAAAGCCAGAACGCGTATGGTGTTGCTTAAACCCTTGATAGATGGGCGCATTATTTTCGCTCCTTCGCACGATCGGGGCACTCCCGAAATCCATATTAAATACCAATCTTTGAATCCTGCACCGCAATTTCGCGCGGTTGTAGATGCCGCACGTTCTGTCATCCTGGCGGGTGGGACAATGTCGCCTGTAAGACTTCAAAAATACTGCTGTTCTCCCACTCGAAACTAATTTCCAACAGATGTCAGATTTGACCACTCAGTTGTTTGCGCACTTGCCGGCAGAGAAGATGTCTCTATTTTCTTGCAACCACATCACGCCCCAGTCCAACTTGCGAACACTAGTCATTCCTCGTGGACCTCGAGGAGGCGAGCTCAATTTCAAACACGCAAACATGGAGAATGCGGACCTGGTAAGTCCCCAACTCCACACCGATGTTACTATTCACACAGCCCTTTAGTTGCTCGAACTCGGCCAAATAGTGACCAACTTTTCCAGGATCGTGCCTGATGGGATGGTGGTCTTCCTTCCTTCCTTCAAAGTTCTTGAAAAGGTGAAGAGTCTATGGGAGGAGAAAGGAATCATGGGTACCATAATCAAAAAGAAAAAGGTACGCCACTTTTATCATCGCGTGTAACTTAGCTGCATTTGAGAACCCGCGATGCAGGTGTTCGCGGAGTCGTCGTCAGCTGACGTCCACGAATTACTATCTCAGTATGCAGAGGAAATCCGAAGCAGCGTGGGTCCTCTTGTGATCTGGCTCCATCCTCTCTCTACGATTGACTTTCTCCTACCATTTTACAGGGCAAGGGCGCGCTTCTTCTTGCCGTCGTGGGGGCAAAATTATCTGAGGGACTGAATTTTTCCGACGAGCTCGCCCGCATGGTCATGGTGGTCGGCCTGCCCTTCCCCAACTTGGGATCTGCGGAGCTTCAAGAGCGGCTTAAACACGCAGACCGGGTTGCAGGGGCAGTGGCACCGAAGAGCTCCATGTACGGTACGGCGGGGAAAGAGCTGTACGAGAACATGTGTATGAATTCAGTGAACCAGAGCATCGGTAGGTACTTCAAGTTAAGTTGCTCGCTGTGGCTTACGCCACTGTCAGGTCGTGCCATTCGCCACAAGAACGATTGGTCGATGCTCGTCCTTGTCGACGTGCGCTACCAGTCAGAAAAGATCCACAACAAGCTGCCTGGGTGGATCGGTAAATCCCTCATTTTAACGCAATCGTTCGGACAAGTGGTCAAGACTGCTAGTCAGTTTTTTGTCGGTAGAAGATGACATTGTTACTCGTCCATGGTAGTAATAGGCATAAATGTCGTCCTGAGAGCTTACAAAGATAACGGTGATATTCAAAAGGTACAGGATACGAGAAAAGAGCGCGACAACAAACAAGACTGCATTCTGGGTGTCCGGCCAATGTGGTGATGCCATGAGTCGCTTGCGTCAGAGTATAATACTGTATTTAATGCACTGTTGGTATGGGAAGGCCTGCAGCCCGCGCCATAAGGATAGTCTTCTCCGCCTAGGCAGTGAAAGCAAGGTGAATGAATGCATGAATAAACAAATGGGGATCGCGCACCTGCTTTAACATAGGGGCATCAACCATTTCCTTGCCACCTTTATTGTCGCTCAGGTCAAGGCCGATTGCACCTTGCTGTGATGCATGAGCCTGTGCCATTTGGTGCACTATCTTTGCGGCGCGTAGTATTTCTCGTGGAAGGTCAGCTGGTAATCTGAGGTAGATTGCCACGGCTTTTACCTTGCTCAGTTGGGACAAAGGTGGATTGTATGATGTCCACTTGTATTGGATGGATTGCTTGCTTCAGACGCACTCAGCCATGGTATTGTCCAGGGGAAAAGGATTACCTTGCTGCTGAAACCTAATCTCCGACCATCGGCGCACTCGTCTCGCAAATAGTCCAAGTCCTTGTAGTTGACGCAGACCTGCATATGTATCAGCTGCCGGACGAACTTGCAGCTAGGGTGGAACGAACCATATCAATAGCCTCGAGGCCGAATGCCCTCGCGGCGACAGATAGGTGGGACCGAGGGTAGAGCAACTCCTGGCGAGAGGCCGTCCGGATGACGGACGTGTCTGCACAGTCTAAGAGACACTCGTTTCAGCCCTCCCTCAAATGATAAGAAGGCACCATACAATCTTCTGCCGCAAACTAAGAGGAGATGAATGGACAGATGTGTGAATTGAGGGCAAGGGGGAAACGCACCAGCAACGCCCTAAGCTCGCCGCCCTTCTCAGGCCCATAAACGGACTTCCAAGCGGCAATTCCACCAATGTTGTGAAGGGCTTTGGCGCTCTCGATGCTGGCGACCAGATGGATGGTTCCCTGAGACCGACCGAACGCCTCCATCGCATCCGTAACCGATTCTAGATCCTCCACGGAGTGAACTTTGGGCAGCACGAGCGTCCGTACGGAGGGAATAGTGAGCTAAGAGGGGGAGCGAAACTCGTTCGTTCCGAAGGTCTATCAGGGACGAAGAGGCGGGGCTTACGATGCTGACGATGTCGCGCTCGAAGAAAGGGGTATGTGTGCTATTGACGCGCACAGCGATACGTGAGGGATCGGGCAGTTCGTCTGCTGGCGTTTTCTACAATAAGCGATCAGTCACCGTCGCCGAATGCATTTGGGGATTTTTCTACTACCGTCAGGAACTCCGTGAGTCGCTCCCTCGCAGCCGTCTTACCCTCTTCTGAGGGCGCGATGCTGTCCTCGAGGTCATAGATGATGACGTCGGAAGATGTGGCAAGAGACTTGTGGAGCATGCGCTCCGACGAGGCTGGGACTACGCCAAGCAGACATTACAGTATGATGCTCGCGGTAGAGCACGTTCGGAAACCGACGAACCATACAGGTAAGAGCGCCGAAGCTGATCCGTGTGTGCCTGTGGGACGGAACTCGAATACCGGCGGCGAACATTTAGAGTTAATCTTGTCGCCGGGCAATGCGTTGGATGAGAGACCAGGGAAACAGGTCTCAATAGATTCAACGGCCTAGAGATAGAATACATGCGGAAGAGTACTCGTTTACGTTTACAAGTAGCATGTTCGCTGTTGGTCCCCCATACTAACTCCGACCCACGAATCACCTGCGTTCTATTAACCCAGTCCAGTCAAACTGATCATACCCTTTCTTGAATCTCGCAGCCCTCTCTTTGTTCTTGCCGAAATCCACTCGTCGAGGACGGAGCCATCGTCTTGCTTCCAGCTCCAGTATGTTCCCGATGATTTCCCCTGCAAAGTATCTGTGCGAAATCAGCATGACGTGGTGGCGTTGCGAATGAGAGTGAATCGCCCACCTCGGAAAATCACCACCGCCTTTCTCGCCCTCGTCCAATCCCTCCTCCTCTCCAAAGGTTTCACCGCTACCTTCGATAACATGCCCGTATCCCTTCTCCCCCTTGTAGTCAAACTGAACCATGAAGTACGGTAGGTTGGGAACCATCATTCGCCGAAAACCACCAGGGCGAGTAGCAAAGTCGATCAGTTTTTTGTGCTGCGACCATTCCGCTTCGCTCATCAAAATAGATTCCTGAAAAGAACAAACGTCGTTGAAAAATGGGGGATGATGCTTCTTAAAGACTCGCACCTTGAAGTACCCGGGAAGAACATCAAACTGTTCCCAAGGCACGGGAACACACTCGATGACGCTGTGCTTCTGCCACTTGAGAGAGATAACGGTCTCATAGAAGACAACACCCTTGTCCTCTTCAGCGAACACTTGCATCAGGCTCTTCATGAAGTTCTAACAGGCGGTCATCAGCACGTTTGGCAAAGTTGGGGTACCCGAACCCTTACCCGAATCTCATCCCAGATATCATCGTCACCCTCAAGAATAGTCAGGTGGTGTTGCATTGGCACGATCAAGCAGTGCCCAGGGACCAACTCCTCGTGCAATGTGCAAGAGAGGTACACTCTTGTTCCTGAGGCGACCATTGGAGCTTTGGGTAGGGAGTCGTCTTCGCCGTAGCAGAAGGGACACGAGGCCAACGCTTTCTGCGTACGCTTGTAGTCTAAAGTCGTAGATTGAGGCCCACTCGTGGATGGTGAAGAGTGATGAGCGTACCCTGAATTGCAAACTGGCGCTTCATAGCATCTGAACGCATCTTTTGTCTTCCCAGCTTCTCGGCATTGTCGTCCATGTAATCAAGATTGTTCTGCAATCATGAAAGTGCGATACATAATTGGGAAGAAGCGCCACGTAAACTCGGAAGTACTCACCACAAATCCGCCATCCGTCATAATCGACTGTGCGAATTGCATATCCAGATTCTTTTGGTCCGCAATTCCTGCGCCGAACTTCTCCTGGCGTAGTAATTCTCCCAGTGTAGTGGTGTCATCATCAGCGTTGTACCTGACAATCTCTCCTGTCTTTGGATCGCGAGTCTCCACCTTGCGAAGACCATCAACGATCCGATACGCATCGCATTCGAACAAGTGACGAGGCGCACCGTCTCTTTCTTCTTTCTGTTCCCGGGAAGTGGTCGGTCATCGTCTTTTCCATGCCCAACGTCGTAAAGCCTTCCGCGTACATCGAGCGTAGGCAATACTTCCACGCGCGTCCGTACCTGCACGCCATCTTCGTCCGTGTTGATCCCGCTTGAGCGTTGCAACTCTTCTTCGTATTCCTTCTCCAATTTTTCTGTATCCGTCCCTCCTGTCAGCTTTGCGCGCAGAACCTTTGCTTGCAGTCTATTAAGCGACGACGGGGACAGAGGGCGCTTGCCTCCCAGCTGCGGCGTCATGACCGACGGTATCGGCGTGCGCGCTTGTTGGCCCGGAGTACCCGTTTGCGACCGTAGATGAAGTGAGTCGAAACGAGCGCGTGCGACGGACGGCACCCCTGGCTGCGAAGATGGCGTAGATGGTGCACTTTCCCCTGGAGCACCCGGTCGTCGGAAGCTCGAGCTGCGTGACGAACCACCACTCCCACCAAGGTCGTTGAATATGAAGCCCTTCTCACCGGCCTTCGAGTAGCCCGAATCCTCCCGCCTTTTCCCTTTAGTTGTGTCGCGCCCGCGCCCGCGGCCATCAAGGATGCGACGCTCCTCCTTAGCCTTGTCAAAGGCCTCGAGCGAGCCAAAGCGTTCGATGGCGACTTCTTCGACGGACCGATTATCCTCTTCAGCTGTTTCGTAGACACGACGGAGACGCATCATGCGCCATTGTGAACCTGGTCCACCCGGTATGATAGGCTTGGGGACTTGTGCGTCAGAATGCTCGGTCAGGGATTTGCCATCCTTAAGTTCTGTGTTTAACTCTTTCGAGCTGATATGTAACTGGATGGGGAAAGTGTTCAAGTCAAGTGGCAGAGACTAAAATAGAGGGGAATACCTTGTCTGGGTCAGGTAAATCTGGCTTCGGTTTTCTTTCTCTCTCTTTTCCAAGATTCGAGAAAAAGTCGACTCCACCCCCAAGCGCCCTTGCACCAGCCGATTGTTCGCCATAGCCTTCCGTCAGAGATTCGTTACCGGCTTCAAGCCGGGGGTCGCGGAACACTGGAGAAGCAGAGGAACCCGCTGGAGGCTCAAGCATCCAGTCGTCTCGTTTAAACGAGGACTCGGTTGGCACGACTTTGGGAAGGGGCGGGTCACCAGACGTGGAGTAAGCACGCGAAGTCAACTTGAGACTTTCGGCCGTAGGAATGTCGGTTGCAAGAGGCTAGGTGATCTACATGAGAGAGAAACGATTCAAAGCAGTAGGCCTCACCTTGTCCCCGTCCAAGTCAATGTTCTTCTCCACCCACTCATCTTGGTCGTCATCGACTACACGGACAATAGTTTCCTTGTGCTTTTTTCTTTTACGCTTCCCATCCGCGTCTTCATGACGTTCGCGTTTTTCGCGCTTGCGCTCTTTGTCCTTGTGCTTGTGCCGTTCGAGGTCCATCACGCTCAACTCCGGGCTCACGGTCCGCGTGTTCGCGTGATTTAGTCACGTGTCTCTCAGTGGTGTCGCACTTGCCGACTCACTCGGATGATTCAATGCCTTCAGAACTCGAACGCTATATTTCTGACAATGCTCTTCAGGTGGGCTTCTCAGCTATTCTATATTTTTGAATCTCATTCATGCTTTCCAAGTTCTTTGGCCTCTCTGACAAGAGTATCGTCGACTTCGTAATCGCGTCAGGTTCGTGCGTCTTTACTATCGGGCAATCACAACCTCACTATCTTCCATAGCTTCTTCTTCCAAAACGACAGATACCCTCTTCTCATCCCTCCATGCCGCTGGTCTTCCAGATACACCCTCCGCTCACGCGTTTATAAGCGAGGTCTACCGCCAGGCTCCCCGGAAACAGAAACACCGCCGACACCCAGATGAATCGGCTCGCAAGCGGGCTGAAAAGGATGCCAAGACCTTGCGCAAACAGCAGTTTTCCTTCGTCATCGACGATGACCCCTCCCCCAGCAGCGTAACAGAACCTCCAAAAGACAAGTCGAGAAGCTCGGGGAAGGACAAGCACGATCGGGAGAGACATATCCGGAAACGGGAGTCAGATGCGCAAGAATGGGAGAGCGACGATGAGGAGAAGGCGCGAAAGCGCTGGAAAGGTACCGAAGAAGACGATCAATCCCCAGCTCCCGACGAAGAGTTCCCGGAAGACGAAACTGAGCGTCGCGCCCGCGAACGCGACCAAGATCTTCGAGAACGAGACGAGTTTGCGCAGCGCGTCCGGAAACGGGATAAGGACAAGACCAAGAAGATAGTTGAGGATCGCTCGTCCAAACACGCCGGCGCGGCAGCTGAAGCTGCTCAACGGCGGCAACTCGCAGATGACACCGTCGCACGCACGCACGCTATGCCTTCTATACGCGAACGCTCTCGTCAAGAGTATCTAACAAAGCGTGAACTCCAGCAAGTCGAACTTCTTCGCAAAGAAATCGCGGACGACGAGGCTCTCTTTCGTGGCATGCGGATTTCGACGCGTGAGCAACGTGAGCTCGATCACAAGAAAGAAGTCCTTCGGCTTGTCGAGGAGCGCCTCAAGATCGATGACAAGTGGGACGGCTACATGCTTCCCGAAGACTACATCACCGAGCAGGGCAAGATCGATAAAAAGCGCAAGGAGAACGTGCTATACCAGCGTTACGAAGACGCGAAGCCCAAGGACGATCAATTCGTGACCGATGTCGATCAGTGGGAGGCCAGTCAGACTCAGCATAGTACGTTCAAAACTGGTGCCATGGATAAGCCCGAACTCGTGGACGAATATGAGTACGTGTTCGACGAAAGCCAGACGATCAAGTTCGTCATGGATCGTACCTTGGCTGGTGAAGGCCACTTAAGCGCGAAAGACAAACTACTTCAAGAACAAGTTGAGGCAGCTGAAGCTCGCGGTGAGTGGCGTCTGGATGAACGCTCCCAGTATGCTTACGATTTCTTAGCCAAGTCCATCGACGAGACCCGCAAATCCCTACCTATCTATCAATTTCGAGAGCAACTTTTGCAAGCCATTCAGGAGCATCAAGTTCTTATTGTGGTGGCTGAGACCGGATCCGGCAAGACGACTCAGCTTCCTCAGTACCTCCACGAAGCAGGTTACACGGCAGGTGGTCAGAAGGTCGGCTGTACTCAACCTCGGCGCGTAGCCGCAATGTCCGTTGCTGCCCGCGTTGCGGAAGAAATGGGTACCAAGGTCGGGTACGAAGTTGGTTACTCCATTCGGTTCGAAGACGCAACAAGCGACAAAACCGTTCTCAAATACATGACGGATGGTATGCTCCTTCGAGAGTTCTTGACGGAACCTGATCTTGCTGGTTACTCTGCGCTCATCATCGACGAAGCGCACGAGCGAACACTGAGTACGGATATTCTGTTTGCCTTAGTTAAGGTGCGTCGCACGCTTCTAGATTCTCTTGACAATAACCTCAACGCTAATTACAGGACATTGCGCGCTTCCGACCCGAGTTAAAGCTCCTCATATCTAGCGCGACGATGGATGCCGAGAAATTCAGCGAATATTTTGACGACGCACCGGTATTCTATGGTAAGTCTTGACCCCCACCTGACAGATTCTCGGGCACTCAAATCCGTTTGGAAAGTTCCTGGCCGCCGTTACCCTGTTGATATCCATTACACACCCCAGCCCGAAGCCAATTATCTTCACGCAGCGATTACCACCGTTTTTCAGATTCATACGACTCAGCCTAAGGGTGATGTCCTCGTCTTTTTAACAGTACGTTTGCATTCATCCTGACGACCTCCGAACTGATTCACTGTGTTCTCTCAGGGGCAAGACGAGATTGAAGCAGCCTTAGAGAACCTCACGGAGACAGCGCGCGCCCTGGGCAACAAGGTGGCCGAACTGATTATCTGTCCCATTTATGCCAACCTACCAAGTGACATGCAAGCCAAGATATTCGAACCCACCCCCGAAGGGGCGCGAAAGGTCGTGCTTGCGACAAACATCGCGGAGACGTCTATTACAATCGAAGGCGTTGTGTTTGTCATTGACCCGGGCTTTGTCAAGCAGAATTCATATAATCCAAGGACAGGCATGTCCAGCCTTGTGGTCGTACCCGTACGTCATCTATGTCTTACTTTGACCCATTCTCAATGGCTGAAATGCTTGTCTTAGTGCTCTAGAGCTTCGGCCAACCAACGTGCCGGAAGAGCCGGCCGTGTGGGACCTGGGAAGGCATTCCGTTTATATACCAAGTGGGCTTATAACAACGAGTTGGAGGCAAACACCGTGCCAGAGATTCAGCGCACGAACCTCGGCATGGTTGTACTGTTACTGAAATCTCTCGGTATCAATGACCTCATCGGCTTT
The DNA here is from genome assembly GCA_003315845.1 of Lactarius trivialis. Taxonomy (NCBI): domain Eukaryota; kingdom Fungi; phylum Basidiomycota; class Agaricomycetes; order Russulales; family Russulaceae; genus Lactarius; species Lactarius trivialis. Next base: position 12,129 of record QFDV01000465.1, read on the forward strand.
GAGTTCATGGACCCTCCACCCGGGGAGACGCTTATGCGTGCGCTCGAGCTTCTCTACGCGCTTGGCGCGCTCAACGATCGGGGCGAACTCACAAAGCTAGGGCGACGCATGGCCGAGTTCCCTGTCGATCCGATGCTGTCCAAAGCGATCATCGCGAGCGAGGACTACTCCTGCACGGACGAGGTTCTCACCATCATCTCCATGCTTTCAGAATCATCTTCGCTCTTTTACCGACCGAAGGACAAGAAACTACACGCGGACCAAGCCCGGCAGAACTTCGTCCGACCTGGCGGAGACCACTTCACATTACTAAACGTGTGGGAACAGTGGGCGGATACCAACTACTCGCAGCAATTTTGCTACGAGCAGTTCCTACAGTACAAGAGCTTGTGTCGGGCGCGCGACATTCGGGATCAACTCGCGGGTCTGTGTGAGCGCGTTGAAGTCGTCGTGGAGAGCAACCCGAATTCAAACGACATCACGCCGGTGCAGAAGGCGCTCACTGCCGGCTACTTTTATCACACGGCGCAGCTACAGAAAAGTGGAGACTCGTATCGGACACTGAAAACGAACCAGACAGTGTACATACACCCATCCTCCGGTCTCTTCCAGCATCAGCCACCGGTGAAGACGGTGGTGTACTACGAACTCGTCATGACTTCCAAGTCATACCTCCGGCAGGTGATGGAAATCAAACCCGCATGGTTACTTGAAGGTACGCTTCTCACCTTGTCGTTTTTGGTAGAGCCTGCTGACGTCCTTCGGCCTCCAGTCGCCCCCCACTACTTCAAACCAGCAGACCTAGAACAGATGTCGAGGGGAGACAAAAAAATGCCCAAAGGAGTTGGAGCCGCCCCTGCAAATCCCTCATGACCCTATCACTACCACCCTTCCGACTTTCCTGTAATTTTTTAGTTACTGTACTGACCAACAACCTAATCTCACATTGCGCTCCTGAGACGCCGCACAAAGCGGGACACGCCCTTTTGCACGTAAACGGGTGCAGGCCGTCTACCGCTTGGCCGCCCATCCCTTACCCATAGGCAAAAGGGGGAGGGGCAGACTGGTATTCATACTAGCTAGCACTGTGTCATACCACGCGCCAAAATACAGTACTGTAATCAAGTTACACGCATTCAAGCTATTTAAGTTCCACAGGCGCGCTTTGATAACAAGAAAGCGGCGTCTCGTTCCCGGTTTTCGAATCAAAAACCCCGAATCAGGTGTTCAATGCCAGTGAGTCCAAAAACAAAGTTGCCATAATCTAGCCCAATCCGTTGTGCATCCAATATCATTAATGTCTTGGACTGCTGACTGCTGCATGTCAGATTTACCCACGTCCACATCTTAGATAGAATTAGAATGAACGAACACTCGCACTGGAAACGGGCACTGGAAACGGTCCCGTCCATTGCTGCCGGGCACTCCAATCTTGTACTCAAGCCCCTCATTCTCGCAGTGCGGCTGCGACACACGGTTACCTTGCAACACATATACATTATATGCCCAACAGTGTGCTATGACTGTATATGTACAGATTTCGAACTTTCACAACGCGGGACGCCAGGTTATCACCTTAGTACTGGTAGTCCTCCTGAACAATCACCTCATCAACATGTTTCTGAGCTGCACAGCGATTATTTAGATTAGGTTTTCCACGCATCTAGAAATGTGACGGGTACTTACCAGCATGTTTCGCCTTTTGCTTGTCGATGAAGTCGAGCTATTTGCAAAATCAGATCCAAGGTCAGCTCGAGATGACCTTAAAAGGTCACTTACACCCTTGGTCTCAACGACCCTGTCGAGAGTGGCACCAAGCAAACCGGCACTGTATTCAAGGTGAGTACATATCTCATGAACACACACAATACAATACATACAAGATTTCCTTGGCTTTGGCATGGGAGTCGGGCTTGCCGTTCTTCGCGCAATGATCCTCATATGCCTTGGCTGCCTGAAGTATACCCATCAATCATCAATGAATAAATTTTTAAAAGTGGGGTCAAACCTCGTAGGCTGCAGCGCCACCAATAAGCTCATGGCTCAACGCGGCTTTGTGGGGCGCGTTGTTATACTTCACCGGGGTCACCACCGGTGTTACGCGCAACTTAAAGAGAAGCATACCTCCTCGTAAGCCTGAGCAGCTGGATGATCATCTCCGAAATAACCCATGATGTCGATTTATATGGAAGAGTGATAAAAAATCAAGTAGAAATTTGGGTGCGAGTCCTAGCTCTTCAAGGAGAAATGTGTCGCCTTATATACCTCAGGACCCCCTCAGTACCATATCTATTCGCCATCTTGCCAGTGGTTGATCATCAGTTAGTACTGTAGAACTTGGAGACACGGCCGCCGATTGAACCTAAAAATATCATGCTGCGGCACCATGCGCTCAGGCGAACGGTGAGCGATGCTTATGGAACGGAGAATGCAGCAGACATGATTGGAACATGTCTCCGCACACTCTCCGACCCTCGGAGAGACGGTTGCGCCTCAATCAAATCAGAAACGACGAACTCCTGCTCTGATCAATCGATGCTGTAGTCACGAACGACCTACTAGATTTGGTGCGCTTTTCAGAAACACAAATTTGAGGCGACGACACGCCTTTGCAACGATCTTGGTGGGCGGCGACTTCAAGTTCGAATTCCTTTGATGCGACACGTGAAAAAAATTAATCTTGGAAGCTAACCAACTGCCAAGAACGGATAGCAATGTGAAAGTTCATCCGATTGTGGAAGCGAATAGGATGGCGTTAAACGAGTGGTAACATCGCCCATGTAACAATAGAGTAGAGTCAGCCAGTTTTTCAACCAGAAAGGGGTTGCCCCGTCGCCTCCTGAGTGATCGCAATGCGATGAGTGATTGCGAGAGTCAAATGCTGAGCCACCGCCTGGCACGCCGCATTCATGTAAAATCACGCCAACGGCAAAATTTCAATTCTGATGTCGGGTGCGTCTTCGCGTGCTCTGCTCGCATGCAGACGGGAGCGAGGGCGGCGTCGAGCTGGGCCAGTCTACATTCTACTCTAATTCTGGAAGGAGAGAAGCCGGGAGGGGCAGGACCTGACATCAGCAAAACTGCACACACTTATTTCTCGCTTAAATTCG
>QFDV01000466.1:0-10343 GCA_003315845.1 Lactarius trivialis
GAATATGGGCGGCGGGGGTGGAGGGTGTGGCGGGAGCGGGAGGAGGAGGAGGAGGTCTGGTAGGAACAAATGGATCCTTGTAGCTAGCGGCTGCAGCGGCGTGGAGATTTACGTTGGAGAGGAGTTCTTGGTATTCTTGGATAGACTGCCTCGAAGGCTTGTGATATTCGACGGTAATTTTTGAAGCGCGACGGCTTGAGGAGACCGAAGGAGAGGAAGAGTCGTAGGACTTGTGGTTGGTGACGGTGCGTGAGGGAAAACTCATCGTTGTAATTCGAACCACCGGAATCAGCGTTCGGTCTGAGTCTGAGTCGATGGGTCAGAGTTGAGAGAGAGCGTGTCGTTGCTTTCTTTGTTTTTTTTTATTTTGCGTGACGACCAGATTGCAACGAGGACCGCGCTCTCACGATACAGCCTTTAACACAACCAATTTACCGTATATCCTCCAATGCCCTTCCCCCCGATCGAGCTCATTCCGCCTCGCAGCACCCCCCACGGCCTCGGATCCCCTGCCACCAGACTGCATGGCCTCTGCACCGTTACCACGATGCACAAAGGCGCGGTCAGCTTGCCGTGACCCTCCCACACCCCCCTCGCATGCACATCAGGCCTCGCTCATTTCACCCTACTGTACCCATCGCACCCAAAGACGGCCATCTCTCGCGCTAAATTCTTAAAAGGCTCAAATAAATCCGAGGCCACGTTATATAAGCCGGAGCATGCCCTTTTTCGGCAAATACAGCCCGTCGATGAACACAACTTGCTTGTTCTTGTTCTTGTGATTCACATGACCAAGAACAAGCAAGTTGACTCGGAGAGGATGTCCCTTCTTGACCCGACCCGAGCGACAGCTTAAAGCTTAGAGGTAAGATAGCGGGTCCGATTATATCGGCGTGCCGGTGTGAGCCCGAACTCATCACAAAGGGGAGCAGCCAAGTAAGCCAAAACTGTCGCCTCACTTCAGAGAGCGCGAGAGAGCGCGAGCACTACAGAGAATGTCCTGGTAGTGAGTCATTTCGACTACCAATGTCGTCATGTCATCCAGCTCAAAACCAATGTACGAATCAGCGTCCGGAGAACTGAAAACGTGCCTAACTTAGACACGTGCCCTAGACACACGGATTCGGAGCAGTCCTAGAATTCTTGGGCTGGTCACGAGCCTAAGAGTCCTAGACCCAAGTAAACCCGCTAGCCCTAGCACATGAGTAAGAGTAGATCAGCAGACGAAAGCGTTAGCGCTTTAGCTTTCCCTCGGGTGAACAGCGTGTGGAAGTAGCAACGGTCCTCCACCAACGGTCTGCTATTTAGTCCCCAGGGTACCCAAAAAAAATGCCCATTTAATATTTCTCCGTCGAGGTGCTTTCCGGACAAGGTATCCTGGAAGACGAACATTTGGACTTCGCATGCCAGTGCGATCCATCGGCGTCGGCGTTTCGCTCGGGTGCACATGGCTTCTCGATGACAATACCTCCGTGATTTACCCTAGTGCTGTCAATCGTCTCTACTGTTGTTGAGAACGTCGCTGGTTAATTCCATATGTAGTTGATTGCACCCGGGCCCTTGAGCCAACCTCGGCCGTTGTTTTTTCACCGTTACGCCGTGCGTGTGTGTGTTGATAATCTATCGCATTACGACTCCAATAGGTATCCCAGAGAAGCCAGGGGAGAACTCCCAACGTATCCACGCACACGTTATAACCTAAATGGATCGATCAGGTTGGGTTGCAGCAGAAAGTCATTATGCATTATTAATAGGCGGCGCAGTAAGGTCCCAAAGTGAGCGGTCTCCAACGCCCGCCATAAGCAAAGCCGATGACGTATCGTAATACTGTATGATGGCCCGTCCAAGGATCATTAGAAACGCCGATTGTCAGCAGCGGGGTGAGCGTACAGTACGAATACAACGATCGCAGACCCCCGCGGGATGATATCCCCATCCGCACACACGATCACTGTACACATAAACCGACAGGGAATCCAATATAAACTGTGACGTGATTGATGGTGCCAGCGTGCGGGCACGGTCCCATTCACATATGCAGCAACTATTCTTGATGGCAAAGCGTAGGGTTGAGGCAGGTGGGTCAAGGGGATATGGCTGGGTCTGGATAAAGCATGTGTCAGAAAAGCGGGGAAGACACGGTGGGCGCACGGTGGGCGCGCATTGCGGGGACCTCGTCGTCGCCCCCCCTTCGCTGCGATCTGCTCGCACGCTTCCCCACTGCGGCCCCCCGCGACGAGTTCGCCGTCATGTCATACTGTACCAAATTGTGCTCAATCGCCAGTCCCCGAACAAGGGCAGGGGCAGGATCCCTGGCATCCGTGCGAAATCTAGGGTGTTCGCTCTACTCTGTGGGGCAGCGAGTCTTCCAGGACCAGAGATACAGAAATGAAATAGAGATCATGCCCTCGAAAAGTACGTACAAGATCCCCAAGCGTGCTGTAGGTGCGCGACGGGGGGTTGTGACTATGGAACTTCTTGCGATGGAGCGAAACGAAACCGCGGCTTCCCCGTCACGGTACATCGGCACCTGGTCCTCAGTCGTCGAATAGCGGTCTGAATGCCTGGAACACGGCCAAGGACCCACCCACAATAACGATCAGAAATCGGCTATTCGCATGCGGACACGGAAGTGACATGGCGGACGCACCCTGCCGCTCTCATCTGATTGCGTGGGACCCATCGCCTCCTCGATGTCATCTTCGAACCAGTCGACGTCTTGCCCATATCCCTGTTCCCCCGAGTCCAAATCGGGAGCCGGCGACGGTGGCTGTGGCAGCGACGGCGCAAGAACGTCTGATGGACCCAAGTTAAGACCGACTTCCACCCCCTCGTCCTCCATCATTGCGTTGAATTCGTCGACGTCCATGTCACGAAGTCCGGACGCGTGGAGCGCCTCCTGGTCCGCGGCCGTCATCTGAGTCCCAGGGAGGAAGAGCGGTTCCTCTGGAGAGTTGCGTGGCGGAAGCGAATGCGGACGCCCTGCAGATGCATGCGAGGATGTGGGCACCCGTGCCCCCGGGGCCGGCCGTGTGAACCTTCTTGCCGGCTCCACGCGTTCGACAACCTTTGCAGGCGTACGATGCCTCGATGCTACGTCCTCCTCGCGAGGGCGCTTACGTGCGCGCCCCTCCGCAGACCCAGACGACCCCGCGGAACGAGCTTGGCTAGGTACGGCACCTGGTGGAGGCGCAGGCGCGCCAGGAACACGGCTGGTCGACATGGCGAACAGGCCTTCGATGCCGTCACTCAGCACATCAACGTAAAGAGCCGCGGACGGATCGGTGAAGCGCACGTCGAGAATGGCCTCCATCGACTCGGCATATGCTATCGTTGCCTAATCGGTGCCGTATGGCGGGTACATACCGTAGTCAAGCGTCGTGCAGGGGCAGGTCAGGACAATAGAAAGCTCACATTGAATTCACGTAGGTGAAATGCAAGGGAGATAGGTGTCGCAAAAATATCGTAGTTCTCAAATTCGTCTGCGCTAATGGTCAACTCGGTAGACAACTGCCCACCCCCTAGCGTCGCTGTTATACTTACACATACCAGACCACTCGACGCTTACGCACCTTTGCTATCAAGCGAATTCTCGAAGCTTCTTACGTGAACTTCAGTGTCATCAAAAACCCATGTCAGTTGCGGGTCTGCCCTGCCCCTCGTGGATGAGAAATGGTCGATCATGTCTTTCATGGCTTTGGGGCCTATCACAACGTGTGATTCATTTAGTGCTTCGGGTACATGGAGGTGGAGTTGGGATGACGGCGTTTGTAGGAGCAATCGATGGGTCTTCACGATACCTAGCGACAGCCGTGATTGTATCTTTCAGTGGCGAGCATACACAACAATACGGCGACTTCACCATGTTTACAATGCAAGCGAACGATCAGTTTGCCCTCCAAACCATCGTGGTCCTCGTCACCGTCAATGGTTACCCCGTCTACAATAATGAGATCAAGTCGGTCCAAAGTTTTCTCGAGCGTTTTGTGTTTGAGAATGGTTAGCAAGGGCTACAATTGACTCTTTGAGTGAGAAGCAGGTATTTCACCCGCAAGAAAGGTACCTGCACGCATAATTGGCCGCTTGCGGTCTCCGTATCATCCATGTCGGAAAGAGCGTCTCTCATGTTTCTGTCACCAACATTGAACCTGGTAAAGAAGCTCCTGTCATAAGTAAAGCGGCAATAAGCAGATAGTGATGCGTTTGTTGCAGAGAACGAGACAGAATTGGATATGGCATTGATAAAAAGTTCGTCGCTGTACTTTGACATACAGGCGAGAGTGCGTGTAAATGCTGGAGAAAATTTCCCATGGAAGTTGGCGAAATGATCATAAATGCGTGTGTAGTAGTAGCATACACTTCAGACCGGAAGAATCAATGGAAGCTTGCATCGGCATTCTTTGACAACAAATAGATGCTCAATGCGTAGTCTGATGGCATTTACTTGTCATCATCGTGAACATATTCAACCAAAAAAAACGCACCGAATGGTAACTGTACAGTCTTTGAACCGCGATGGTCGCAGTGTGCTAAACCCGTTCTGATCACGTGCACCATCCATCATTGTCATTTGCCGCCAGTTTTCCACAAAACTTGAACGTTCATGGAGTCGACAGACCTGTACAGTGCCAAGCAGCGCTTTTTCTTAGGTATATGATATTCAGATAACAACGCTATCTTTGTGCTCACATCGTCGGAAGGTGCATACAAGTCTCTGGTGGAACAGAGCCTTCCAGACCAGTCGTCTGAAGACTACATCCCGATCCTCTTCTACAAGGCCCGAGCGCATATTGCGCTTGGCGATACCAAAACCGTTTTATCTCTCATCCCCGAGGATACCGAAAACCTCGCTCTCAAAGCAGTGGCGGTGTTTGCCAATTATGTTTCTTCTCCAACAGGTGACTCCGCTCTTGAGGAGCTCCGTGATCTGTGTGTAGAAATTGAAGAAGAAGACGCGGATGCATCTGAGCGTGAGAAGGGGTGGGTGCGCGTTGTAGCTGGGACGGCGTTTGCCCGTGCGAGCGAAGTGGAGGAGGCGCTGGAATCCCTTGGAGCAGAATCGACTGCGGAGAATCTTGAAGCGTATGTGCTCATCAACGTGTGAATGTACCGAACTGCGCGACTAATTCCACCTTCAACTTGCCAATTCCAATCCTCCTGCCTTCTCACGCATTGAATTTTCCAGTGTTGCTGTTGCCGTCCAGATCTATCTCTCTATCCATCGTCCAGATCTCGCGCGAAAAGATTTCGAGCGTGCGAAGCAATGGGCCGAGGACGACCTACTTCTCCAGTTGATTGAATCAAGTATCGGACTCGTTACTGGAAAGGATAACTATTTGGACGCACACTCCTTCTATACGGAACAAATCGCTAACCCGTCTGTTTCTTCTCCCCACCTTCTCACCGCACGCGGGGTTACTCGCCTCCTCCGCGGTGAGGTGCAAGAAGCAAAATCTGACCTCGAGGAAGCCGTGGCGCAGCAAGGCGGGAAGGATGACGCGGAAACGCTCGCAGCAAGGGTGGTTACCGCAGGCTTAGGCCCTAAAAGTGATGCGGAAGAGCTTTGGAGGTATGCATGATATTGTTTTCTGTGACTCCGATACTCACGGTTTGTTATTACTTAGCCGACTTGCATCAGCACATCCGGAGCACCCATTAGTGACTGCGGTCAACGGCAAGGCAGTTGAATTTGATGACCTGGCCATCAGGTTCAAAGTTCCGCCCCTGGCTATTCCCACCGCCACCTGAGCGGGGCTGGACCACACGACTGCTCGGAGATTGCTATCCAGATATTACCGCCGGCTTTTGCTTGGTAGCGTTACAAAGCCCGTCTCCAATTGGAGGAGGGTATACACGTCCAGCAGTTTTAGTCATTTCGGCCCGCTAATGTGAATGCACGTTGCATCGAGCACCCCGTAATTTCCCATGCGGAGCAGCGCCCACGATGACTGACTTCTCGGAGAATGCCTTCTGGGTCGGCCGTTGGACTAGCAAGGTGGGTGAGCGTTGCTATATGTCATTCTCGGGCGCGATAGCTGGAAATAAACGTGCCGTTTTCCGAACTCGGCGGAGTAAGTTCTGGTGAACATTGCGGATTCTCACGAGATCTCATTCTTGTCGCCGATTGGATTTCCCACGCAGAACCAAGAATCGACACCGAGTCGACTAGATCAATTTCATTTTTGGGGTGTTACTTCCTTGTTATCGGCACCTCATTAGTCCTGTTGACATTCACGAAAGTCTTTTGTTATTTGTGGTGGTAAGCTTCTTCTTTTTCTCTCATAGGGAAGACAGTTCATCGGATCTAGAACATTCAATTGGCATATTGACATGATTCTCAAGTTGAGGCGTCACCGCGTCACCTGGAGCAGCTTCCGTGCTGCCATAGTGAAAATATCGTGTGACCGGGTCTCCAGTCCTTGTGCGTCCATCTATCCGAAGACTGTCATGCCGTGATGCTGTCGGCGGCGATGCTTATGGATCAGGTAAAGTAGAATTTAAATATGAAACGTCACGACGCAATCTTCTTTTAAGTCGTTGATGACAACCGTAGTCCATGCGAGTGCAAGCATAGTGGGAAGTGAAGTGAAGCCAATTGAACTACCGAAGAGTGGCGCTGTCGCATTTCGATGGATGGGTTCTTGAAACGACGGGGAATGTGCGCACTGGACCGGTCTCGAGCGGCAGGTGATAAAACAAATGGGGAAAGACCCGCCAAGCACGACGTGCGATGTGCGCACTCATTTCCATCAGTTGATACTGTTCACATGACGGTTTGTCTAATTTCGACGTTGACCAACCGCACCCGAGGACAACCTTATAGTACTTTGTCCGATTTCGTATGAAAGAGGCTGGGTGGGTGTAAACCTTGATCTAAGCGAGACGTAGCTTTGTAGAACGAGGCACAGTCTCATCACGCGGCCATTCTTGTCTACTACAGTACTTGAGGGCCAGAGCAATGTACGTGTGAAACTATAATCCGTGATTCCTATCGGCGGTTGTGTTCGATACGCACTTGGAAGTAAAGACCTTTTTTCACATGGATCTTTGTATTATAGCAAGCACGGCGGGCTACGAGTGACGGCAACTGTGCTCATGACCCATACGTACTAGGGCTCGTTATTCACGCGCATGAAATGAACAGAGCGCTCTTAGAATACGACCTCTCTAGTAGACCGTCTTCGTGAACGTCGAGGCTTGACAACGAGATTGTGTGAATGAAAGTGTTTATGTAAGCGTGTTTTGGTTACAGGGATTGCACGCAGCTGTGTCTCGCCACTCACATTCGAGAGTTAACAACGATCACAATGCCCATCAAACACCTAGAGAGTGTGTATCTTTCGTTATAACAGCGTCTCACACGCAATTTTATCCTTACTCCATTCTATCAGCCTACCTTCAAGAGAGGAAGCACCTTCAGACACTTCCTCTTAGTGTTCTCACTGACTCACGCCTGGGTATTGATGCCGCCTATTACCTTCAGTCTATCTATGACAATCCGCCGTCGCGTGAGCCTTTACTGGCGGCCACCGGTGGACTTCCGCTTGGTTTGACAACACGCATTGAAAGTGACCTACGGACGCTTGAAAAATTGCGTATCAAGCCCGTTTTTGTCTTCCCTGGCATTACTCCAAACAAACGCTGGAGACACATGCAGCGCGATATCGAGCAACAAGAAGCGTGTCGCGAACGTAACCTTGCATGGAGTAAGTACGAGTCCGGCCAAGAAGAAGCCGCCACCAAGTTATTCGAGGGACGGAGCGGCTTAATCCACTGGGATCTTTGGCGCTCGGTCCTGCGTATTTTCCGCAATCGAAATGTTGAATTTCTTGTCGCGCCGTATGTTGCATGGGCACAGGTGCGTTGCTTGCGTATTCTCTCCTGATAACATGGGTTAATCTCCACTGCGTCTCAAGCTCATCTACCTTCAACGGCATCAAAAGGCTTACGTCCACGCTATCTACGGTCCCACCGATACCCTTCTATATCCCGGTGTAGACAAGCTCATAACTTCCCTGAATCTCACTGCCGCAGAGCCCACCTTTACATTTACGTCTAAAAAGGCCATTCTCAATGACCTCGGTGTCTCCGAAGATCATTTTCTTGATATTGGCATCCTAGTTGGATTCGACTACGCGCAGCCATTCCCGCCCACGGTCCACGAGCAGGCTTTGAAAGCGACAGTAGACATGGTCAAGTTTTACAAGTCTGGGCACGCGGCCGTGTCAGTCTATGCAGACCACCCTGTGGTTAAAACTATACAATATCCAGACACGTACGCGCGGACGCGATCAATGATCAAATACTCACTCATTCTTTCCGTCGAGGGCACCGTTCAGCCCCTTCCTCTTGCACTTCCCTCCCCGAACCCACCACACGGCGGCGGCAATCACCACTCTCATCACCCAACTGCTGCCGACATTCCCACAGACCTGCACGAAATTTTCTCGCACCGTCTTCCAGATGAAATCTATTTCTACTTATCACGCGGGCTAATGAGCCCGCAGCCACTGGTGTGGCTTGCAAGCGGGCAGATTATTGAACACCCACCACTTGACAACGGGGAAACCAATGAATATAGGCGATTTGTCAAAGAAGTCATCACCGAAGGGCAGACGGGTCCCCGTGCAACCGCTCTCGCGTTGGTCAGCGGCGTCGCCCATCATTTTTGGGCCAACCGCAAAGTTGCTGGGGCATTCTGGTTTGAGCACCCGGCGCCGCCCTCGAATAAATATCTGTTACACACTTCGCCACAGACCACGCAGCTCGCCGAACGTGTCGTTGGCTGGCATGTTCCATACTCAATCATCGAAGAGGAGCTTCGTGGGCAAAATGTCAGCGGAGTACGTTCTGCACATCGAAATGAAACTAATATGCAATCATCTTGACAGTCCTCCACTATCGATTTCGCGCTTTGCTTGGGCGCGACCGCTACGGAGAAGCAGGCTGCACGTACAAGAGTGCGACCCGGAGCGACAAACCTAACACCTCTGGACAAGAAGGATGAGATGGTGGCGAATGTGATTTGGCGTTTCCTTGAGCTTCGAGGGTACGTGTTGTTCTCCCTCCCCACGTTCAGGGTATCGCGGGCGCTTGTGGCGCCGATAAACGCACTGATGCGCGGCTATGAGCACTAACTTTTTTTTCTTTCCCATGTAACTCATCTTGGACTGCGCCGTTGCTATCGCCTCACGACAGCTTCCTATTGAAGACCCATGATCATTCGCCAATGGCACGGGCGATGCATTCGGCCATCCGTCAGGCGCGGTTGAACGACAAGTTCCAAGACTCTCTCTATCTGTTCCTCGAGTTGGTCAGAGCCGGAGTAATGCATGGCCATCTATGGTCTGGAAGGGCCTTCAGCGGAGGACCTAGTTTCGGTACAGGTGAGTGATCCCATGTCCAAGCCCCTCTTTGACGGCGGCTGACGACGGAAACGTGTGTGCTGTAGACGACGAGAAGGCATGCATGTTACTGGTCATGCGGACTCTGAGCATAGTACCGCTCAATTTCAAGGTGGGTTTTATGTCCGCTGATTGTGGGGTGCCAATGATTGAATTGAGGCAGTCCGTGCCATGGTCTGCGCCGCTGTCACGGGAGCTCTTAGTATTCAACTCATTTATCCGATCGCTTTCCCGTGCGCTTCGAATGCTTCTCGAGGTGACTACGCTCAACATGCTTCTGCGGTCCGATGCACGACAGGCTCGTGACGACCTTTTGGATATCGCACTATCACTGCCGTTTCAGGGCGAGGTGAACACCGGGTTTGGTGTGCTGGCAAAGGTATATTTGGATGCGTTGACGCATCTGAACAATCAGCAACGTGTGCGGGATCCAAACGCAGAAGGGGTGCGCGAGGCGAAGGCGATGGCGCTCGAGATCTGCGAGGAGACATTCCCTGGGGTTAAGTACCCGCGAATGGAAGTTGAACGCGGGTTTCGGTTCTGGGATGTGGTGAGTTTTAGTGACCGATGAGCCATGATGTTCGGGTTCTGACAGGGAAACTTCAGGCGCTGACTGCCATGCGGCAACTGCATTCGGAGCAAGCTGTGTTACCAGAACTTATTGACCAGTTCGAGGCGGCGGAGGCATGGCTTGGACCGATGCGTCCATGAAGCCGTGATTGGCCAGGCTGGGGTTTAATTCCTGGGAAATAAAATTTTGTTTAAAAAAACGCAATAAAAATAATATTAGCCAAGGAAACGCCGAGGGTGGAGGTGGTTGATCATGATGTTGGTCAGGCGTGAGAAATTTGTATGGTACGAGCTTGGTTGGTCGCGCCGCGAAATGTCCGCTTACTCACGCCGAATTGGAAGCACCTCAAAAAGGGGAAAACTTGAGAT
>QFDV01000466.1:10502-28917 GCA_003315845.1 Lactarius trivialis
CCCATTCCCATTCTATTAGCCTCCATCATGTTCAGTGACGACATCTACCCCGCCGCAAAGGACTACATCCCACAGCCCTTATACGTTCGCCAGCCGTGCTCCATTCAGATCATCCAACTCGTAGAGTGCTCTCCACCACCCCCTCAACAGAAGTACATTTCCTCCAGATTATCCTCTTCTTTCTATTCGGACTCGCAGTCGGACGGTTCTGCCTATGACTCTTCATCCTCGTCCCTGCCCGATGGCTCTTCATATTGCTCCTCTGCCGAGCAGAGTACTCCGGCGGCGACCCCCTCCTTTGAGGATCGTGACCCGTCCGTCGATGACACGTATCGGACTCGTCAACGTCGTGTTAGTCTATGGCGTGACACGGTCTACTCGAAGAATGATGCTACTTCTGGTGGGTTTATTTCCCTTGGTGGTTCTCCTTTCCGTGCTTCTCACATATCGAACCCAGCACGAGCGGCTTCCCCTTTCCAAAAGCGCAAAACACCCGACGGTGATTTAGTTAACAGCGATCCACTTGTGAATACTTGTCATCGGCTTCTATCTATATGAATTCCGTTCCACTGACGTCTCACTTCTACTTTAGGCCTCTCACACGCCGCGCAAGGCTCGATCAACGCTTAGTGCACATTCCTGTCCTGCCTGTGACGAAGATTTCTCTTCCTCACATAGTCTCAGACAACATGCTTCTGCGAGCAAAAATGCCAACGAAGCATGTCGCATCGCCGTCGAGTATGGTTTCGAGTAAACCCCTCGCCTTCTTGATCATCTTCTGGGAACTTGTCCCGGCCTACCCGCAGGCTACTCCAATCAGTAACCCACCCACCTCACCCTGTCCGCCCATCATCCTCTCACTGTCACGTCCGGCACGAACACTCCACCCGAGTCATGGGTACACTGCATCAGCCACCCTATCTCCCTTGGTCGCTACCCGGTTACGCACCGACCTTTTCTCATCATGCAATCTCAATGACACCTTCTCGGTTCGGCCTCCGGCAACCGATCATCTCCTTTACTGTCTTTCCTTTTCCTCCTTCGAGCATCTAGCCTCGTCCATCGGCATCTTATTGCACTGTACCACCATCATCGCATTGATACGCTAAACGCTGTATACGTCCGGTTGAGTACCCTAACTTTTCATAATCCATAATATCAATAGTGGCGTGGCCCAATCGCTTTTTTTTTTTTCTCTCTACGTGTACGTGTGAACTCCGGGTGCCACGTCGAGAGGGAAGTGAGTTCTTTGACGTTGCCACGGACACATGTAGAGCACCCCGTGTATTTTTGCACATATCTGATCATCTACGGAAATTCGACAATTGCCCGGTAGAGTTGCAAACACCGAATGGAAGTCCTTGGTCATTATCGAATTATCCTGGCTCATCGGGCGGTGCCTCCTCATCCCGCTCTTCCGGAGACCGTGGGATTGAGCCCAGTGAGCGGTCAGTTGGTGAGAAACACAGCAGTGCCCAGCCCCACAATACCGGTGTTCAATCCACTGGACACCTCCACAAGCGCCAACTGCGCCCGTCTAATTCCGGAAGTTGCTTTGGATCAGGAGATCCGTCCTCAATACAGTCGGAACCGCAAATGCTTGGTGGGATATGAAGCCTTCATGAGGGATAGCTCACACATACCTAATTAAACCGAGAGAAATCTCACGGGCAATCGATTAAAATTGTTTTTGGGTGTGAACGAGCGCGGGCGGGGAGAGGGGTGGGAGGGCAGCGCTTGGCGGAAAGAAAAAAAAAATCAATCCGGCGCTGGCGCGTTCCTTGGTCCGGGTATGAAGGGGATGCGGACTGGATGCGGTGGCATGAGATCTTTGGGAAGAGTGGAGACTAGAGCGATCTCGTGAGGTGGTATTATGACTCAACTGAGGGGCTAAAAAAAAAAAAAAAGACAGCAAGTCCAACGGACACGGACATTGAGGGGGTACCAGGGGCATATCGGGGGGAGCCGGAGAGCAGGGAGGGAGAGATAGCCAAGGGGGAGGACAGCACCCCCCGATCAGGGATGGATGAAATGATCATATCATATGGATGGATCATGGGTGGGACCGGTCGTGGGCATCTTGGCGTGGCTGCGTCCTCCTCATTCTGTTGGTTGCGCCTATTGTTCTGTCTGGGTCTATCGACTCGGTACTTGGAATTGGAGGTGAAAGTGACGCCTTCCGCTTCCGCGCTCCGCGGTCCCCAATATACTCTGCAATCCCACAGCTGGTCAGGGGGCACAGATCGCCCGACGTCAAGCAACCGCCCCATAATCAACTGTAACATGTAACTGTTCTCTTGCCACCCAAGCGCGGAAGAACGACCACGCTACAAGCCTGCATGTAGGGGGTGGCGGTTGCAGACAAACTCACTCCTTCATTCTTAGCCCAACGTCGCCTTGTGCTTTCCCACTGTGTTGGGCAGTGGCGCACTTTTTCCATTCACCTCCACTTTTCTTTTCCTGCTTCACCCTACACACGCACGCTCCAAGGGAGTGGTGCCGTCCTGCAGTTAAGTCACACACCCTCATCTGCGTTATTGTCAGACGCCTCATTTACGAGGTCTCCCTCAAAACTGGAACCGGGAACTCGTTGATTGACACTTTCCCCGCCCGCAGCCGTATGGGCGGTAATAGCTCAGCTGCCAGCTAGCATCTGGAATAAGGAAAGAGCCAAGGGTTTTCAAGGCATCGCTTGCGCTTTTGGGCAGAATACTGTCCCCGGAGAGTGGTGGGTTGGTGCCATTCTCAGAGCCGATGATACCATCAGATAATACGCGGGGTTGAGGGGATTGGTGCTGGCCGCGCCCAACTTTACTTCCTCGGGTCGTACTCCCAATCACGTGTGTGGGAGGCGTGGGGAGACAACTGGCAGAATCTCGCAGGGCTAACCCCCCTCTTCGTCCCCCGAGATTGCCTCGTAAGGACAAGTAACCTCGCAGAGCAAGGCAGCACCGTCTCCAAAAATGCAGAGGACCCGAATCGAGCCCCCTAGGAATGTACGATGGTTGCTAGACATGCCATCATGACGGCAATTGCGAACGCAACAGTGTTGCCTCGAGGATTCTCCGAGACCGAGATATCATGCTGGCTCGCTTACTCGCAACTCCCGCTCATCTTCCTCGGATTCGGACTCAATTGCTCTCACACCGTGTGTATAATCTTAGCCCTTCAATCGTGTCACCATTAAGCTCTGTAGGGCACAGGGGCTATGAACCCACGCTTGACTGAAAAAGTAGTCTAAGTGCGGCGTTCGGAACTATGGGAGTTGCGGACAGGTAACCGCACGGCATTACTTTGCAAGCCATTGGGTACACACCTATCGCCTATGTGACAGCGTAGCATAAAGACCAGGAGCAGCAGCTTCAAGATTCTGATTCTACGACTTTGGCGCGGGTCTCGTGACGTGAGTGACAGCTACTTGACAGGCCGTTTTTCACACGTCTTGCAGACCCAAAAGGTAATCTCATTTAGCGGGCGCAACTCCTGATCAAAAAAATTACAAGGTCGGGGCATTGACAGACAGACACACAGACTCGGTCATCTGTCAATCTTGTTTCCAGGAGAAAGACAACATGGCACCATTCATGCGAGGACGGCTTTTACTCGCATGGACTGCGAGATTCCCACGCACTTCAAGGATGAGTGCTATGAGTGGGAGTGCGCTGTCAGCACCGGCACAATAGAATATCCATTGCGTTCTTTCACCTCGGCGCGCCCATCCTGCTGTCTGGTTGCAGGCAACTGGGAATTTCGAGTCACAAGAAATTTGACGTGCAGGGATGTCGGACACGAGGCGTGCTCGATGCTCCCGTTGTTGCCGGACCTCGGACGCATGCCGTTGCTTGCTGGCAGGTGAGCTGAGCAGCTGAACACTGACGTCGTTCCATCTTCCCGCACTATCCTCCGAACGGCGCATGCGGTGCTGGCACCTGAGCAATCCGCGTCACACGTAGGATAATACGGCGTAGCGCCATAACCTAAAGCGGAGCAAAAAAAACATAATAATCCCTTTCGACCCTACATCCAAGGGTCCACTACGGTCCACTGTTGACGGTGCCTTCTGGAACGGAGTTCGTGGACGCATACAATACTCCTATTCGGCCGACGACGACATTGTCGTGGCACGCGGTTGTATGCAGGGAACGGTGGGAATAACGCATTCCGATGACTGCGGGTCCTGCGGTGATGGTCCAGTACACGGGGCGATCCAGGAATAGCGGGCGTAGAACATATCGCTCCCAGTCGTGAACCCCTGTGTGGGTTCGTGGTTGGACACCAGCCCCACAGGCCGCTTCTCGCCTCGGCCGTAGATACCTTCCTACGTCGAACAAAAGCCCCCATATCGTTTCAGCCGAGCATACTGGGCCGCACCTGCGGAACACCCGTGGCAACTTTTCAAGCCGGATGAGGCATTTCGCCCACCCGAGGTTTCTCAAGTAAGGAAGTGGCGCGTCTCGGAGTCGTGTTCTATACCCGTGGCCGATTGATTCGTAACGAGAGCGAGGCATTTTTGGAGACAAAAAAAAAACGGCCTGTCAAACGAGCAGCAGATGCTATCACATTTGACTTGAATTACGTCTTAAACAAACCGACCCGAGAATCCGAAAATTTGTTTCTGGACCTGGACAGATCTGAGTGTCGCGGGGAATTTCCAAGTACCCTTTCAAAGTCTTTTCTTTTCTTTCTATTCTGGAAATTCGTCTAAAGAACATGGGGATGCGGGGAATTCACAGGGGAGCTGAGAAAGCGACGGGAACATGACGAATTAAGAACAAAATGAGGGGTGGCAAAGTCCATGGTGGGAGTTTCCCAAGAAATTTAAAAGTGCCCATCGACTAGCGGGTTCGTCGAGCATTGGCGAAGAAAACAATTTCTGAGGGACAGGCTGTCGCTACAAAGCCAAGGGACCAAATCGTAATCGCGAGGGACAGCACGTGGCCGCGATGCGAATGAATGAAAAATCGGGTGGAGTAGAGATACGAAAGTCTTGCCAGGCACCACAAAGGCCTCAATCTCGGAGCCGCCAGCGGAGCGTAATTCAAAAATTGAAGAGTAAAAGGCAGGGTCAGAACGTAAAAAAAATCGTGGGCTTTGCTGGACGGAAGGTCGAATATGAAATGAAAATGAAATAAATGGATTGAAATCTGCATGCAAACCTTAGATCGACGAACAACTCATGCATTCGAGCACTCGCATCGATGACCCCTAACCTACGTCACTTGCGATTGGCGTGACAGCTTCGTGACCGTTACGGTTTCTATCTATAGTTACGGACAGCACCATTTCCGCAGTGGGCGATGGGGCTCCGATTGTTCATGAGAAAAACACAAGTTATATCGGGGAAACGTGCAGACCTTCTCTCGAAACATGATTGTATCGTTGATCTGACTCCGCTGTGGCTAAACCTAGAAACAACAGGACAGGTATAATTATTGGCGATAGATGAAAGCCCTTAATGATGGTCAGAAGACCAGCGCAAATTCATACTGTGGGAATAGCAAACCACCAGCATGATACCAAATAAAACGAACACGTGCATAATGGAAGTCCTCATTTAATGTAACTCTTCAAGTGAGCCAGCAAAACGCGGGCTACTCAAGATAACGTGGACCTAAAAGCAACTCCTCGGACAACACGGCGAGCGTGGCCGCAACTCTGGACGTCTTCGAATTCGCTGCCTGGGCCCGAGAGTCCTCAACACAAGCGAGATCACGTCAGTTACTTTACCACGGGTGCAAACGTGCCTGTTGTTCAGTAGCAAGGGAGATGATAACAAGGCGGCGCCGCTTGCACTTTTATGGCATAGTACTCCCATGGTGCCCTGCCAGTTTTGGAAACACTGCGCGACCGCAGGGGGCGCCCAATCTGTACAGTGTCGCATTCGTGCCCTCGCCCTTTCTGATGTGAACGAACCTCCTGGGAAAATGAACATGCCAAGACGGTGTCCTGAGTCGTCACCCGGGAACGTATTCTTATCTCGCCCACGTATGCGATCATCTCGTGCGTGGTGCGGCACCCCTCTACACTACTGTCCTCTCTGTCTCAACCTTGGCGCCTTGGCGCCCAGGACTGCAGTGTCTGTACTAGTGGAACGCAAACTTGCTACGATACGACGTGGCGCAAGAGCCGAGAACTACTCACGATCACCACGCCGCACTCTGATCTGGGACAATTAAACAGCGCAGAGTGGATTTCAGCCCACGCTAGTGTGCCCCTGGAGTTCAAAGACACATCGTGACACGGCAGCCGGTTGCAACTTGCATTGGGTGCAGAAAAGAAAGTTTCACACACAGAGTATAGCACGCACTCAGCCGATGCACGGATCGCTTGGTGCGTGTGGTACTCGGGCAGGCAGAACGACCGAGGGAGGAGAGGCATCGCAACCCCGACCCGGATGCACTGGTTGGCAAGCAAGGGACTCTTGGTGATGCTGCGGAGGACAGGTCTTCCCGGCGTCTGAAGGGTCTGTCGCGTCGTCGTCGATTACACCCCCCCTGGTAACGTTCAAACCGTGATGCCCTAACCGAACATGATTGGAAACTGGAAGTATTCCGTTGGTGTGGGGCTCTCCAAGTGCAGCGATCGGTTTCGAGAGCCTGAACGTTGATTATTTTTTGATTGCAGGTCGTGAAGAAATAGTTCCGTCCGAGAGGTCTGACAGTGCCGTCGTATTGGCAGGGACACCACGACCTGCAGGGTGTTCGCCAAGAACCCGTTCGCACACATACAGATGGGCGCAGGAGCTAAGTTACTACAAATTCAAGATACTACTGAAGCACCTGGACTCCCACAATCTTAATCCAACCATAAGGGTAAATGGATTGTCCGAAGGGGTACGCGAGCGGAATATGTGTGGTTCTTTAGTGGGCAGATGAGAGTAGTGGGTGTGAACGATAAAGAAAGAAAGAAAATAGAACAAACACCGACTATATTTGGGGCATAATTCCGTAGACCAGAGTCGCGTACGAGAACGTCGAGATTGAGGAGGCACAGGCAAGGAAGGCACACACAGCTACCAGTCTGAGGATTTCCACGGTGGACGCGCGTGGACGGAGCACGTTCGTAAGTTATGCGAGCCATGAAATTTGCATGAAAGAACACAGTAACCATTGTGAGTGACTTGAGGAATAGAGCGTAACATCACAGTAATTAAGAGACAGGGCGCCTGACATCCCCTCACACTAAACCCGGAACTAGCATGGGGTCTTAATGCCTCGAGAAACTGAAACGTGACCGACTGTCTTCCGAAAATGAAAATGAAGCGATGCTGCCTAGATTGACAGGTATTCCACTGGCAGGATGTTTGAGGTTATGTAGCAAGTGGTGTAAAGCCAAACACTTGTTCAATCTACTATACCCTGACGTCGGGACAGGCAAATATGCTGCTACCCCCAGTGAATCCGAACGTCGGAAGGCGGGCCTCG
Organism: Lactarius trivialis; assembly: GCA_003315845.1. Lineage (NCBI taxonomy): Eukaryota > Fungi > Basidiomycota > Agaricomycetes > Russulales > Russulaceae > Lactarius > Lactarius trivialis. The sequence goes on from QFDV01000466.1 coordinate 17,927, forward strand.
ATTGGAAACGTGTGGCATTTCTGTGAGAGTCTGTTCAAGGGGCCGTGAGACTCAAAACTCAAAGGAAGATACACAATCTAGTAGTAAAGTTAGGTGGCGTCCTCGCTAGCAGGTGGGAAGTTCGGAGCGGAGTGGAGTTCCGTTCATCAGACCTGTGGCGTACGGGTCGCGCAACCGTGGCAGAGCTCGTCGGACGATCACCGGAACAAGTAGGTGCCTGGAGCGCTACCCGAAGAAAGGAAAACGAAAAAGAAATAGATAAACTCGTGAAGAAAAAGTCACCGCTGCTCATATGGCCTAGACTCAGGAGGAACGGTCTGAGCGTCACGGAACTTGGTGTGTGTACGCCCGCCCGCATGGGAATGCGACGAATAAAGATTGCTTGGGCCATGGGACATAATAGACTTTTAGGCTCGTTGCGTGTCTGTCGGTGGTGGAATTTTTATTATTATCATTTCTTTATTTCTGTGCTGCGAGACATTCTACGATTTTAGCATCATCAGGTTCACTAGACCCGGTTACAGTAAGAGCTGCCAGGGGCAACAAAGGCTACTAAGTTACAATTGCAGGGAAATTGCAATTCCAACGATGTGGCGGGATTAGCCGGTCCAGGGTCTCCATTGCAACTCAACTGTACAGTACTGTACTGTACATGGCCCGCGGCGCATTCATCGTCATTGAGGGCCTCGACAGGTCAGGAAAGACCACACAGACAGAGCTGCTCGCCGCTCGTCTCGCCGCAAACGGGGTGGACGTCGCGCGGCGCAAGTTCCCAGGTACGTTATCGAAAGCCCACACCAATTACCGTCTCACACACCAGAGCCCACACTCTTTTCCTTTCGCCAGATCGCACGACCGGCACGGGCCAGATGATCGATGCGTACCTGCGCGGCACCGCCGAGCTGGACGACCGCGCCGTGCACCTGCTCTTCTCCGCGAATCGGTGGGAAGCCGCGCGCGCGCTCGAGGCGCAGCTCGTCGCAGGGACGACCGTCCTCTGCGACCGCTACGCGTTCTCCGGCGTCGCGTTCTCTGCCGCGAAGGGCCTCCCCCTCGCGTGGTGCCGCGCGCCGGACGTCGGGCTCCCCACGCCCGATCTCACCATCTTTCTCGACCTTGCCCCCGAGCAGGCGGCTGCGCGCGGCGGCTACGGTACCGAGCGCTACGAGAAGGAGGCGCTGCAGACGCAGGTCCGCGCACTGTTCAAGAGCATGGGGAACGAGACGCCCGGCTGGGTGACGATCGATGCGGGACGGGACCGGGAATCTGTTGCGCACGATATGTGGACCCATGTCGGGTCACTTGCTCAAGGCATTGATTCACCGATTGGCAGACTATGGACCATAGGATGAACGAAACCTTACTTTTCGCCGATGCGTCTATCTGAGATGGACTTCTCCAATGGCGTTGTCCCGCATTACGACCACTTTTTATCAATTCTGAGTAGAAAAGAATGGATGAATTATTTTTATTGTACACAAGTTTATTGATAGCATAAGGGAGGGAAAACCTGCTAAAAACGAGAACGCAACAGGTAAGACCAAGGAGAGTGAGGGGGGGGGGCGGAATGATCACGTCGTGATTCAAGTGAAGCACCCTGGGACGCAATCTAGGAATCAAGAGAAACGTTTAAGGAGCGTCGTAAATGTTTGAGATACTTTGCGTCAAGGGGAAAAGACAGGTTTGCGATCGATGATGGGTTTGTCGTAAAGTGGTGTGGGTCCATTCAAGCACTGGTCGTGATACGAGAGACAATCACGGCGAGAGCGATAAGGACGCCCCAACGCCACTTCTCCCAGACGACTTCTCTCCAATTAGCTGCCCAGCCGCGACTGCCGTCTCCCGCACCTGTCGTGGAGACGGCTCGTCCTTTCCGCGGACGTATGACGCCGACTGCCTTGGGAACAAGCGCAGGCGGTTGCGCGGCCAATGCAGCCTTCAGCGTGGGAGTTTGAGTTAAACGTGCCACCGCGGGTGGAACAGATACCAAAGTAGAGGTTTCGGAGGATGGCGTGTCCGGCAAGCCACGCTCCTTCTCACCCATGTTTGGGAGGGGTCGGCGTGATGGTGTGCAGTACTGGAAATTGATAAGCCTGATTAGTAACAAGGTTCCCAGGAAGCGCAAATTTCCGACCACCATCGGTAGTTAGACTTTTCGAGGCAATGCCTACGGACGGCACAGCACTCGCATGAACGGAAGGCATGTGCTTACCTCGGGAAATGCCTCTCTGAACCTCCTCTGTTGCAAATTCCAAGCATGACTCCGACTAGCATACACTCTTTTGTCCGTGTCCGAAGTGGTCACGGAACCTGTGGTCATTTCGTCTGAGAGCATAAAAGACACGAGGCCGGTCAATCTGAAAGAACAAAAGGAGAAACGGCGTCAGGATAAGATTGTGATGGAGTGCCACGTAAATCATAGATCTCACATCGTGGCCACACTCCACGCAGGGTTCCACTATAGATTATCGATACGATCCACATGAACAACGGACACGTAGGCAATGAGGGGAAATAGACGCACGGAGCCAGGGTGGAAATCAGACATGGAGAAGCAGATTTTCTTGTCTGGCTGGAAACGACCAGACGGCGTGTACATCTGAGGACGCATGGTGTGAACGTGGAGTTCAATGCCGATGCAACGCGACCAACCTTGATACCTGGTGGCTTGAAGGGGTATTCTGACGGGAACAGGAGTACCCCGTGGTACTCGCCGCCGACATAGGTAGAATCTGGTGGCCCGTGCTATGAGAGGTTTAGTGAGTTAGCCACTCGTGGTGTGTATCCAGTTTTGAGCGCTCGTACGATGATAAAATTCCCTGTCCAAGTGAAGAGTAAGCGATGAAATACATAACGTGAGAATGGATAGGCGCACAGGTCAAAAGGTCTTTCTCCTCGGGTGCAGCCCAGACGAAAGGGGGTGGCTCCTTCTGCATGGTAATATACTCCTTCGAGAGCTGATGCAGGTGACTTTGTGAATTGAATGAAGAAGCGAGAGAAATAGAATACGCACGCGTTTATAAGCAGCTTTAGTGGCCATGAGGATGAGGGAGAGAGGTGTATTTGTGTGAGTAGCTGAAGGGACGGGAGGGATGGGAGAGGTACGACGGACTGAGGCTGGGAAGGTAATGGGGTAACGAGACGTAAATATCAACGATTCCGGACGGCCAGTCTCGGTCTCGGTCCCGGCATCCTCTCCGGCTCCCACCAAAAGGCTTACAAATAATTGTTAATTAACCTTTTGTCGGCCTTGGCCACAGCCACCGCTGCCGACCGGCCACAGCACCACAGTCAGCCACATCGTTTGTAAATCATATCATGTCAACGTCGTCCGTGTCTCACGGGTCCTTTACGACTCGCTTGTTTCCGCTCCCGCTCCTCTTGTCGAGCTTGGGCCCCTCGGGCACGCGGGTCAATGACTTCGTACTCTCGCTGCGCCTTCTGGACTTCTTCCTCATTACCTTTTGGGAAACACAGCAGGTGTCCCATGAACCCCCGGTCATCGTCCAACTCTATTCCTGCCTCGCCCTCGATCGCCTGTTCCCTGACATCGCCAGGTGCATCGCCCATCTCTTCATCGGCCTCCTCGACCTGCGCAGTCACCGAAGTTTGCAATTTACTCCTAAAGCCAGCCAGCACCGCCAGTACGTTCGACTCGTCTTTGTTATGCCCTTTCCGGTGAACGCCGCGGCCTTTCTCGTACTTGGCAAGCTCTTCGTCCAGTTGTGACCTTTTCTTTGCCTTCTTCACGTTTCGATCTTCGTCGCTATCGCCACCGTCCCGTTGCCGCGCCAATCGCTTGACTTCAGCTTCCATTCTCTCGATCTCAGTTTGGCGCGCGGAGCTATAAGTCGGCATCGGTATCGGTTATCGAATGTGCATAGAGACGTAACTCCCAGCGACACATACCTACCGGCATCCTTTTCTCTTTGGTGGGTTTCTCGTATTTTTGACAAGTCTTCGCCACTCGGCTTGACGGTCAGTGTATCCTACGGATCGTCGCATCTCGTTGGATTGATATTAGCTGACCGGACACGTACAGGCTCGCGCTTTGATTCCCTGTGGGTGACCTTCTCTGATTTCGATGAGAACGTATCCAGTATTGGGGTATTTTGCTGATCGAGGTTTTCCACCACTATGTATCAAAGGTGTTTTTCAGTGAGTTGCGATCCTAACATTCAACCACTCACAATCTGGGCGGGCAACACTCTTTTTCTTCGGTACTGTGGATACAATCTCCGCTTCCTCATCTGCATCGGCACCAAAACTTAGGAGCTTGGTATCTCTGAGGTCTCTCAGCTGCAGCTCCCTTTGTGAGGGGGAATGATACACACTTTTTTGCCCCCTTTCTCCGTACAAGCTCCTCCCTTTCGCGAATTGCTGCCTGACGCGCCTTCTGTTGCGCCCGCTTTTCCTCGGCAGTAATCCGTGGTACAATGTCATCGAACGGATTCTCAATGATCCGTACGGTTTTGATCTTGGGCGGGCTTCATGAAACGTCAGAATAGGTACGGAGGAACTTTAGGTCGAGACCTACTACATGGGGCGCTCGTTGTCCTCAAGTTCTGTTGATAATCAATTACTTCTTTCATGGTTGCGTCTAGAAGAGTGAATGTCACATACCCATCGCTCCGATCTTCATCACGTCTGAGTTAAGCGGACGTCATCAGCAGTATCGTGGCGGGCACAAATGAAAGACATACTGTATATCGTATCCCCCACACAACGCCCAAACAGTGTATGCTTTCCATGTAGTTCATCTGCTCGGTCTTCGGCCATTCGAGTGTGCTAAGTTCGACTAGAGAGCGCGCTCGAGGTCAAAGTACGCACCGAGAGTTATGAAAAACTGAGAATCATTCGAATTCTTTGAGCCGTTGTTCGCCATCGCTACGAGACCCCGATGCGCAAAGCGCAGACGCGGGTGGATCTCATCCTCGAACGATTCTGTTTCGGCGCAAATGAACACAGCGCAAAGAAAGAAGAGCAGCCTCCACGCACCTCCGTAGAAAGATTCTCCTCCTGCGCCCGTGCCTGTCCTGTCCCCCGTCTGCACGAGGAAATCGGGAACCACCCTTTGTGCGTCAATGAGCGACATGTGTCCGAGTTACAAGGAACGCGCGTTGAAGGTACCGGTGGAAGATCACGCCGTCATAGTACCCTTGCGTGGCACAGAAAGTTAGAGCGCTATCGCACCGCCAAGACAAGAGGGACGTGCACACCTTCCATGGCCAACGCAATGAAATTCCTGCATGCTTTCGGTGCTTCCTGCGAGAAACATGACGTTCGCAACGCGTCGTTGAATGGGTGCACGTACTTTAGACCATAATTCAATGTCAATGTCGCCTGCAGTTGTGTCAAGAAGTACACGACCGTACGTTGGAAGAGCCATGGATCACTGAGCCTCTGAACAGCACGTGGCGTTGAGTAGAGGGTGTCCGGAGTCCGACGTTCGGTCGGATATGGTATCAATCGTACTCCTTTCCCAATTGAGCACGCTCATGTAAAAAAACCGGCACTGTTTTTCCCGATTGAAGCGACCAAGAGCCCCGGATGCCCCGGACTGCTAGTCTCTACCAATACAATCATAGGATCTATGAAAAGATTCAGGAGACATTCCGGTGAATCCTATTGTACAATAAACCGTTCTATTCGTAATGGTCTGTGCCTTCACATCTCCGAACACTTCGGCACACTGGAACATAGGGTCAAGAGCCCTCTCTGAGCACCATCTGATGCATGGCGGCCACAAGGGGCCAATCTCCTGTGCTTCGTCTGGAGAAGAAAAGATCAATGCCGCCGGAAGTCAACAATAAAGAATTTAGCACCGACCCATCTTCGTGATCCCTCAGCAGTAGCACAAAGCTCATGGTATACCCTACCTCCCTATCGCCCTGCGCGCAAATCATGGTGCCAAGCACAACAAGCATCACGCCTATGCCGGGAACAGGGCGCGATACATCGTACTCCACGTTCCTGTTTGAGCAGAGGGCACCGTCCAACGTCGTCAGAGCATTCACAGTGTCGTCACGGCCTTGTGTGCGCAGACCACGCGAAGGACACGAGAATGCCGCATTATGGGTGTATGCCCCTGCGAGCCCACGCCGGTCCGTGTCAAACGTCTGCCCATACCGATGAAGGTACTGAAGCGCAGCCGACTGCATCGCGGCGGTTTCTTCAGGCGAGGGCAGCTGGTAATTCAAGAACGAAGGCTCTTCGACTGGCTCCACCTGTCGCGGCGGGTCCGGGGGCTCCTCTGCCGAGGGAAGGTGAGAAATCATGCCTGGAGAGGGTGGATAGGACAAGTCTAGTTCGTCGCATTCATCGCCGCTGACGCTCGGTGTAAGCTCTGTAAGCGGGCTCCCGAGAATCGATCCCGTAGGACCCAGAACTGCAATGGGCGGTGATAAGGGTCTTTCAGAAGACGAGGAATCTCGCTCTCGATGTTGTCTTGGTTCATCGCGTGCTGGTACGGTATCTTTCCCTTTCCCGCGCAGTAGAGTTGCAGCGATCGACCGTCGTTTCTTGTACACCCGCAAGGGCGTGCTCGAGGCCGATGCTCCGCCTTGGCTCAGCCGTGAGCTCTCGTTTATCGCGGCCGCAACAACATCTGCGGACGATTCCGCAGGTCGCTTCAACGGAGTTTTGGTTTGTTGTTCCTTCGATGCAGCATACGGAGGACACGACGGTGACGGTGACACGGCGGAAGGCCCTGTTGAACTGGAAGATCGACTGATCTGCCGCTTGATCTGGAGTATGTGATGCAGTGCATTTAAGGCGTTCTGGGAAGGAGGAGGTGTGACGACGGGTCGAGGAGAGGTGCTACTATCATGACTGGATTGGGACCTCGATTCTCGCATCCGCCCCTGACTCGATGATGGGTGTAACAGAGCGTTGGTTGTTTGGTGAAGCATAGGCGAGTGAGCGTAGCGAGAGGAAGAACTGAAAAGAGGCAACGCAGCCGTAGGCGCTACGGCCGCGTCACGTAAGTCCTCTGGAAAATAGGCGATAGGGGCCGGGGTATGGACACTAGCAGCAACAAACGCCTCTCCTGTGTCGATATGCATTGGACTTTGACTCCGTCTGTCCATGCCGGGATTTCTAGGAGGGCCGCGCATTCGGCTCGCATCGGCACCGAGATCTTCGACAGGGCCTTTGAGCGACTCCATCGTGAATAGCCCATCGTTCTCTCCATCTGGTAGATGCCGCCGGTGGGAAGTAGATATCAGGGGTGATGTGGCAAAGGAACTTCGTATTGAAGCATCGTTAAGGAGCAGTGCGCGTTCGATGACGGCAGCTGTGTCTGTGAGCTCGGAGTCGATGGCCTCCCTGATGGTAGTATTAAGTACGGATACCTGGAGAATTCACCTAAGGAACGTACCAGTCAATGACCATTCCATCCTCCCTGCAAGGAAGAGAACGAAAAGTGAGGAATGAATAAGGCGGAGTGATCACCACGAACCTGATAAATGTCCGTACCACTCTCAAACCAAGCCTTCTCAATGCCTCCTGCTCCTTCCTTGCCCATGCAGTCCTCGCCGCCGAATGATTCGGGTGTGTTTTCCTACACTCCGGCGGAAGGGGCGCATATCTTTTGGAACCGGACGTACTGAGCTGAGGTTTTGAGCACAGCTCTGGCGTGATGGCACGTTCCACCTTGACCTTGTGATCGCTAACGAGGGTCTCAGATGATACCGGTGATACAGATAAAGCAGCCATCGACTCGGTTGGGATTTCACGTTTTACTTCTACGCCAGCACACCCTACCAGTTTCTGACGCTTCGGGACCGGTGACTCCGACGTTGGCATTGACGACGTTGACGCGGAGTGATCTTGTCTCGGTTGTCTCGGTCTAGGATCGATGGGGGGCAGGGCAGTGTTTTGCCATCCTGTGCCGCTCGTAGTGGGTAGAGAATGTGGCCGTGCGTGAGAAACAGAAACAGCATGATATGCTGATGTGGGCGGCGGCGGCGCTCGTCGCGTAGACCCCGTGCGTTCTCGGACAACGGACTGTAAGTTATGGTGGGTAACTGGGGGTCGGTTTGGCCCACGTCCAGCCCACCAGGATCGCCTGTTGTGGGCCGCGCTGTTGACCGTAGGCGGGAGCCGCTGACGTCTGTTCACAGACTCATTCGGTTGCGCATCTTCCGAACGGGGGCCGGACCTAGCCCCGCGTGGGCCGGAGCGACTAGAACTAGGATAGAACGTGGAGGATGCCATGACCGGACCTTAATGGCCGCGGTCGCGATGATGTAGCGAGGTGTGGAAGAGCTGAATCAGCGCAGACGGGTCCGGACCGAGTCGTAGAGCGCCTTCTCTGGCGCTCTTGCTCTGCCAACGTTAACTTCCCCGTTACGAGAGGCGATAGAATATAAATATCTGTGCGTGCCGATCTATTATATAAATTAACATAAACGTATCATGGCATAATTTATACACCACATAGACATGTGCCCATGCGAAGAAGATGCGAAGAAGACTGCTACAGTAACACTAATTCATTGAAGGCTTGCATGCAAATCTAATCATTCCTTGCGCCAGCGGCAACATCTGGCGCCACCGAGTAACCATCTCTCAACGGCGAATCGAAGAACTAACGTCCCCAACTGCATTCCAATAAGCGGCTTGCTTGCTCTGCAGCCCGCGCAATAGCGCCGCGATGATTTGTCGCACCCGCGGCAGGTATTTGTTCAGGGACTGTGTCGATGCCTCCTCGCTTAGACATGCTTCGAGAACTGTGCGCAAGTCTTGTGGAATCTGATATATCTCGCTATAGAGACCGCGTAGCATCAGCAAGAAGAAGATGGCGGGGCAAAAATAACTATTGACGCACCTCATATCGATACCAAAGTGTTGAAATGCGGCCACAGTCGAATTGAATTCGGCGCCCAGACGTACATACACATCGCTGACGTGCTGTTCTGACACCTGCAACACGCTCCAGAGTCGTAAGGATTCCTGTAGCTGCTTGGTTGTCTCAAGGAGAGACGCGACTGCTCGAGGAACGTCCGTCTGGTATGGCTACGCGCGATAGGTTCAGCCAACTGATGTACAGGTGATATGATAGCTACGCACCAAGTTAGACGTCTGGAGTCGTCCGTTGGGTGGCATGTATTGGCGAGTGACGGTAGACATGACGTGACAGTAAGAATGGATGGGGAGAGATACTAAATAATGTGGGGGGGCACGCGACGATGTTTATCGTACGAAGCGAAATTGTAATAGGGAGGATCCGGGTGAAATTCGAATCGAAGGGACGTAAGGGTGAGCCGAATGGTAACCACGAGCTCGAGTGCCAGATTTATAGGAACTCGCTTGTAGGGGCGGATGTGCATCGTGTTCGAAGGCGGAGACGACGGCCATGTCCGAGTTGGACGGGTTCGACGTGGGCAATGCTGTGAAGAGCGACGATTGGTTTGAGGAATAGATATGACACGAAATGATGATGATGATGAAAGATCTATTAATCTGTTAGATGTACCTGCGCGGGAGGGTCCCTAGCTGTGCCCGTAGCAGTTGGTTGATCAAAGGCCACGGAGAATGCCTGTAAGGCTGTACCCCGGGTGTTGCACTTACACGCCCACATCCCGGTTCTCGGTTATTATCGCTACACCTTTGTATTTTTTTTTTCGCATAAAAAAAACCTGTAGTTCCAAACGCTTTCCCTCGACAATAAGATCGCCTCACATCACACGGGCACGGCGTCGTCATATGGGCGGAGTTCCTACGCCTGACGCCGATAAATGCACTGCCTTGCGCAGAACTGAACGTGGCAGCCAAATACACGAATTCTCATGGGCGTGTACTCGGCGTACACCCACGGTGCCACCGCCGTCACGATCACAAACAACTTGAAACGTATCCGCAACATCCCACAGCCAGTTCTGGACAAAGGTCCTGACAACCATGGGCAATTAGTAGCTGGCTCTTCCATTTATGACCGTGCTAGCGTAATTTACCTATGCGCCACGAGGCAACTCATCTTTATGTATGAAACAACGGGAGGGTCGGTTTTCTTCGTGGATCTCTGACAACAGCTACTCTTCTCTGTATGTCGTCTTTGAAAGAGGACTGCAAAAAACCATCTTTTGAATGCGATGCGAAGTAGATCGGATCAGCCTTACGTCCATCGCGTACACTTCCTTGAGTCCCTGCACTTGTCGCAATGTCCAACCATACTCGCTTAACATCTTTTCTTGGATAATGGCATCCGAAGTCAAGAAGCGTGCTAGGCGTTGTTGTAATTCCTTGTCTTGATTCATGTGGTACTCCGCCGCGGACTGGGGAAATTGAGTTTCACGCCGCTTCCGCAATTCTTCTTCGTCTTTCTGCTTTGTTGCGCTCTTTAATAGGAGCGGTGTCACAGTGTCCATATGGGCAAGGCGCACGAGGGTCGTTTCTCGATCAAACGTAGTTTCTAGACTCGTCCTCCCGAAACGAGTAACATCATACAGTTCCTATGTGTATTTCCATCAGGGTTGTTCACGGGAAAGTTTGGAGAAACAGACTTCGACGGTTTTTGCATAGCCACTGCCGGCCTCCTCATCTTGAGCTAGATAACGGTCTAGTGCATCGTCGAGGTACCGCCCTGCTTGATGTGCATAAAGTTTCTCGAGTTCGGCCGAGTGTTGAGCTTGTAACTGATTGATCCGTTGTTTCAAGTTGGGTGGTGATTCCACAAACACGGACATATCACCGAATCTGCAGTAATGTGAGTGTTTCCGCACTGTGTGATGTGCCAGTAGCCCACTTTGGAAAATAGGTGCCATGTTCTTGGAGGATATACTGTGCAAACTCGTGCTTGTCAAGGTCAGTACGTTCGATATGCTCCGGTGGTGGTGGAGAATCGGAGTCCATCAGGCCGCGGATCCAGTGTGGGTAGCCCGAATAGGGTCACCAATCTCACGTCTTTCTCGTTGCTTAAGAGAAATATAATATCTGCGTTTCCCTAATCGAGAGATAGCATAGTGGTATGTTGGTCACCGATGACAGTT
>QFDV01000466.1:46232-61164 GCA_003315845.1 Lactarius trivialis
ATAAACAATGCCCTTTTTGGCTGAGATCTGTAGGGATCACACATGATATTGTACTTGCCAGGGAGAACCATCAGCCTCATGAAAAAAAAGCATGACAACCAATATCCACTCCTCTGATCTGGTCTGCGTGCTTGGCAGTGACCGTATAAGTACTATGTTGCGCTTGGGGGTACAAGGAACCCCACACAAGTCATTCCTTTTTCTCTGTTGTAACTACTAGCCTCAGGCTCTCTCTCGCAATGCGTGTTCAAGTCACACTCCTTATTGCTACACTCCCTTGCTTCTTGCCGGTCCTGGCACACTCAGAAAAAGATAACGCTCGCTCCGTCGGTATCGCCATTCCCATTTCCAGGAGCTACGAAATTCGTAGCGCGGATGGTGCAGTCGACTTGAAGCGTCTTAAGGACAGCACCCAGCGGAGAGTGAAGTAAGCACATGCATTGTTGCTTGGATTGAGGGTCTGGGTTCTCATGTTCAATTAGCGCTCTCGCAGCTAGGGCTTCGAACTTCGAGAGAAACACTGGCACGCCACATCCACTCGCGAAAAGAAATGGTCCAAACCCCCGCTGTTCGAAGAGAGCGACGGGGAGCGAACCTCTCGAAGTCAACAATTTTTTTTGGTCTGGAAACATGCTTGTCGGCACCCCACCCAAGCCCTTTAACAGTGAGTCTTGCGGTGGTGACAACTTACTCGGATGATTTCTTAAGAGCCATAAAGTGCTTTTCGATATCGGAAACGCTGACGCATTCGTCCCGTCTAAAAATTGCACTACGAGCTGCGAAGGTCACGACCGCTACGACCCGAGCGCGAGCCAGACTGCCGTCAACCTGAACAAAACATTTGAATTGAAATTCGGCTCTGACAGCTCTAACATCGTGTCTGGAGGATTATACAGTGACACCTTTTCAGTCGCCGGTTTGACTGTATCGTATTGCATTTCTGCTCGATGCTCGCCCCGCTCTGATAGTTCCCGTTTAGGCGCTTAATCAAACTTTCGGTGCTGCTTTGACGTACGCTCGTGAGTTTGGAACGCAGAACAGATTCCCGGACGGCCTAGTGGGGATGGCTCGCCGAAATCTCTCTTCCTTCGGTGCTCGTCCGTACTTCGAGACTCTTGTTGCGCAAGGCCGTGTCGACCGCCCGGAATTTGCTATCAAGTTGGCCAAGAATGGGTCAGAACTCTTTCTGGGAGGCGTCAACCATAAGCAGTATAAAGGTTCCTTCACATATGTTCCAGCTCTCCCGATGGTGGGTATAGAACTTATTGGTGCTAACTGAACTCTGTCTAACTGCTTGACTTACGAAGGGCTTTTGGGCAACTCTTGTCGATGGTGTTATCATTGATGGTCATCATCGTGTTCCGTTGTCTATAACGAATGCCATCATCGACACTGGCTCAAACGTCATCATCGGCAATAAGAACGACGTGGTGGAAATATATAAACTCATACCAGGATCTCAACCTGCTGGTCCGAAGTACAATCTCCCAGAAGGGTACTTTACAAGTTCGTCCTTTTTGTTGTTCGGTTCCCCCGAGATTATTGACGATCGGGCGCCCTTGATTCAGTTCCTTGCAACACCACCACTGTTGTCAGTCTTGTGTTTGGCCAGAAGGCATTCCCCATGTCACCGGAAGCCTTCAATCTCGGGCCTGTCTCTAACGGTTCCGACACATGCCTTGGTGGCATGGTGTATGACACTGCCCTTACAAATATATGTGAGTCAATCAACGGGCTATGCGACCAGAGTTCTCTTTCTGATTGTTCCGCCTATCGTACAAAGACCGCTCCTGGATCGTTGGCGTTGCATTCCTCCAATGCGTCTATTCGGTATTCAATACAGGCACTAACCAGATCGGCTTTGCTGACCTTGCCAGTGCACATTAGTCTCTGACCCGTGTTACGGATACCCAGACCAGCACAAATTTACTCGTACGATGGCCAGTTTATACCACAATTATTTATCAGACTTGACGTGCCTAGTGCGGAGTTTACGCTGATCACTCACTTGAACCACAATTCTTCACGCACTTAAAATTTGTTACTCAGGTCTTGCTCAAATACTACCAAATTCAATACATGATGATGTCTGGTACATCTTCTATACATGCTCATCGGAACGTTGAAGCGTTTCAATTGTCCAGTGTATGGCTGGAGAGGGAAAAACGCGTGTGCGCGTACGTGGGTTGGTGATGGTTACAAAGTGGGAGAATACGTACGTGTCCCGGACCGATGATGGTGCCATTCCCGTTGGACATGAGGAAATCGTCGACGTCGTCGAGGTCATAGGACCACGATCCGTCGCCGATGCCCTTCTCTCCCTTTGCGAGTTCCTCGAGCAGGCGGAAGTTGCGTGGAACTGACAAAGATAAGAAGAACGAGAGACAAACCCTTGGCCATTGTTGGTAGCAGTCAAGTCGTTTTCGGGGGTGGTATGTGTTGCTGTACTCGCCCCAACCTCACCACTTCAACTCAATCTTCGTCTTTGTGCTCTCCGTGCGAGATTTGGTGTGGCGTGGGGAGGGAAGGTGGCATTTGTGTGGAGTAGGACCTGCACATACTAGTAGCTCAAGTGGTAATAGCTGGCAGCTAGCAATAAATAAATGAACTGAGGGACTGCACAGAAAACAAGCGGAAGCATGAAGTACTTCTCGATCGAAAATAAGGCACTCCCTGCTCAGGAGTAGTGACGCTGCAGTAACTTGCTCTGTGATTAGTGTCCCGGGGTAGGGAGGGGCTGTTGGTCGAAACGGGGGGGAAACTACCGCGACGGGTCGTCCTGCCTCCTCGATCTTCCCGGTCGTCCATCGGCCCCTACATTGGCATACAGCCTGAGCCGTCGCACCTGGTGAAAGTGTGCTCATGGCAGCCGAGGCAGATGGATCGGGTGCCCCCTTGCGGGCCAGCGCTAGACTGAGAAGGCTCGTGGCGATGGTTTCGCGCACCACAATGCCGCGTCACGAAGACCGCGAGGTCCTGCAGTTTCCCTGGAGTGGGAAACGCACATGGGGCAGCTGGGCGGTAGACGGAGGTGAAGGACGCTGGCGAGCGAGGACGCGTGTAGCTATGGTGGGAGATTAGTCGGCCAGAATGGCAGCCGCAGAGTGTGTGCTTCTGCGCACCTCAGGAAGGGCCATAGCGTCGAACTCGCAGAGGCCATTGCCGATTAACCGAAAACGTCTGAGTGCCGGCTTGCTGAAAGTGTCGCTCCTGTAGATAACTGGTCACCATTGACCTCCGTACTAGCGCTGTCCAAAAAATGGAAAATCGTAGGTGACCCATGGAAATGCGAAAAGTGTTGGATGATGTAGTGAGTGTTCTCTATCAGCGCTTGGGGAGGGTGGGGAGAAACCAGACAATGTGGCGCCGGAGCTGTCCTTGAACAGGGCCTCGAGCTCGAGCTTGTGCTCTGGCCCAAGACTTACACAGGGAAGGTTGGGAATGGGGCCCATAAGGTTTTCCGAGGGCAGCGGGGTGGGCGCTGCGCACGAGTTCATCACAGAGTCCGGGATAAAGTGACTTTCGTTCTCGAACACAGGGCGTCCTCGATTACCCCAAAATTAGCTGTGCAGGTCTATACGGTGCACGAAAGGACGACCCTGTTTCACCCATCCAAGAAGTCGTCGTGTAACGTGTAGCTGGTCGGGTCGCCGTTCGAGACCACGCTGTCATCAGCGCGTTGACTGGCACCGCGTTGAATCACACCCCATAGAAGATGGATATGAGGTGATGCAGACACGTACGGGCACTTGCCGTTATCAGTCGGTGTCCGGCATAGCGGCTAGAATCGACACGAGGAGCACAACATCGACGGTCATGCTGCCGCTGGTGAGGAGTGGCACATGCTCCACGCGTTGCTGAGGTGGAAACTCCTTTGCGTGCGGGCTCGATGGGCGGGAGGAAGGAATTGGGCATGCGTCGGAGGGGTCCTTGGAGAGCGCGGTGTGGATCGGCGCGTGCAGCGACACTGGCGGTGTGCGTGAGGATGTGGTTCTGTGAGTTGACGAGCAGTTAGTGAGGCATGGTGAGGCCCGAGCAACACGTGGCTGAACACGCATGCGCGAATGCGGGGCCAAACTTTGAGGTCGGACAGGAGGGTTCTTGACTTGGTTCTTAACGGATGATGAGCGCGACAGTGCCGTGCTGTAGGATCGGAAGCTTCTTCGAGGAATGACAGGCCTGCACTTTGCGCTGCCTACCATGACCGTGCTGGGGAAGCTGGAGAAGCAGCCGGTGACAACGAGGACGGCCGCGTAGAGCGACTTGTGCAAAGGGAGCTCGGCGAAAAACGTGATTCACGTTCTTTGCGTTAGCGCCCAATAGGCGCCCAAATTTGTTAATAGCCTGGCGGACCCTCCCTGACATAAGTATGGGTGCTTGATGAGGACCGTACATGGTAGCGGTGCAAGGGACCGACACGGGACTCCACCAGTGCTGTGCCCTGCATAACTATGCACCCCAGCTGCTTGCCTTTGAGGAGCTTCCTGGCGGTCGGTTTGCCATTGCAATGGGATATCTCTCGTTGGCAACCCGCCTCGACGATCCACATTTTCTTAACGTGCATGGAAAGACCTGGCTGGAGCAGATGGAGGAAATTGTCTGGATGATCCACACCGTGAGCCTTGCGGCATCAACGCGGGCAAGGTCGATTTTCCTGCACGCCTTGACCTTCACCTTCAAGTCGCACATGTCGTCGGAAGCCTACGCCAGAACCGAGAAAAGGGATCCAAGGGCCTGGAAGTTGGGGTCAACGAGAAGAAACCAAATCTTTGCTTGTTGTACAGTGTACACCACCGACGGTCACGACTTGCGGGCCGCCATTGCCCGTTCTTCCGGTTCAGATGAGGCCGAGTCTCATCATGATGTGTTGCCTTTCCAAGGGTTCGTTGTCAAGATGTCTCGCGTCGTGAAACGCGTCCACATATTCATCCATGGTCGGCAGACGTCAGTTCATAGTAGAATCGGTTTATTCCAAGACGAGGGACGTTCCGAAAAACTTCCTCGACGGAGTCGTTGATGATACAAAGCGACAGCTGGAGAATGAGCGCGTCGAGGAAGCAGTTTCCTCGGGAAGCATTGACCGTGACCTTCGTGCCGCTCTAGAAGTGCGTTTCTTTGCAGTACGTCCAAGAGTCTATAATGAATATGATTCTAGCGAGAACATGGAGGCATCGAAACCTCCATCCCGATTCCTCTCCATGACCGCTTGTTTGATNNNNGAAACCTCCATCCCGATTCCTCTTCGAGTCAGAGAATAAACCGCCCCCAGTTGACCCCTTGCGGACGGATCTTATGGCTTCCATCAACAAGGCGCTCGAGTCTGGCGCATGGTCACAAAGCATCATCTGGAGTCCCCGAGTACCGTTTCGTGACTTCACGCAGATCGAATTCGATCATGGAGATGACATTATTCCAGAGGAGCGCCCTCCTAGTCCGTGCCACCTGTTCGCTTCATTTTCATATTTCTAACGTTCTAGTAGTTCAAGAGGTCAGACCCAGAAAGCGTCTACGTCTGGATAATGCGCAGATCAAGGACAAGTTCAATTTGTCCAACGACCAGTTCTACGATTTCTCAAAAGATGGTGGGCGGCATCGCGTCCGGCAAACATTTGGGAACCTTATTGTCGAGCACGCTTATCCTTCCCAGAAGCTGCAGCTACCTTTCGTACGTCATTGACTTGGTTGTGTCATACCGAGCATGTTGAATTCGGTCTGTTTGTCTAGTATAAGACACGGTTGGGAAAGCAAGAAGCGCGGTCTTTCCATCGACCGGCTTTACAAATACCAGCGAACATTGAGATTCGCTTCACCAAAGTGCGCTCGGCCAAGAAGAAGAAGGATACGACTGGTCGGAGACTCGGTCGTGGGGGCAGCGTTGGAGAGGATCTAAGACGGACAAGTGACCTCAGCTTGCGAGATACTAGCGACTTTGTGCTATGGGAATTTTCGGTGAGTGTCCATCGTCCTCTCCGCGTCGTCCGTTCTTAAGTCCTTGGTAACAGGAAGAGCATCTGCCCATCATAGCAAATTTTGGCATGGGTAGTATACTTGTCAATTACTATCGGAAAAAGAGCGAGAAGGACGAACACATTCCTAAAGTGGGTCTGGAAGGAGAAGCTTGATGATGAGGCCACTAATATCCAGTTCAGGACGACCTTGGAGAGCCATTCGTATTAGAGCCCCAGGATGAATCTCCCTTCATGAAGTTTGGCTATGTTCAACCAGGGCAAACTATGCCAGCCTTGTACAGCAACCTCATTCGGGCACCTTTATTCCGGCATAAACCCTACCACACTGACTTCCTCGTTATTAAGTCAGTATTTCCTTTTTCGTGCAATTCTCAGTTGTTGACGCCACGAGTAGAAATACTAACAAGGGCGAATCGAAGTATTACATTCGCGAGATCAAAAACTTGTTCGCTGTAGGCCAGACCTACCCTGTCACGGAGGTACCTGGCCCCCACTCGCGAAAGATAACCAATACGATCAAACACCGCTTGCAAATCATTGCTTACAAACTACTGGCCAAAAGTCCTGGCGAACGTCTGAAGATCTCAAGGTTAATGAAATACTTCCCAGATCAGAACGAATTGCAGATGTGCCAGCGTCTAAAGGCTAGTTTCCCGTTCACTTACTCTACTCCAGTACTCAAGGATATCAGGAATTCATGGAGTACCATCGATGTGGCCCGCATCAGGGTTTCTGGTGTCTAAAGCCTAACTGGGTTGTCCCTAGCAAGGCTGAGATGTTGAAGATGGTGAACCCGGAACAAATTGTTCTTTCAGAGAGCATGCAAGTTGGACAACGGCATCTGCAAGATGCCGGCTACAGCGGCACGCAAGATACGGGCGGGGGTAATGACGACTCGCATTTATTCATCGAGCAGCAGCTTGCGCCGTGGATCACAACGAAGAACTTTATCTTTGCTACCCAAGCAAAGGCCATGTTACGGCTTCATGGCGACGGCGATCCATCCGGTCGTGGCGAAGCGTTCAGTTTCATCCGTGTGTCAATGAAAGATATTTTTGTAAGGGCGGGTGAGGACTATGAGCAGAAACTTGGTCCGTCACGTCCGCGTTCCCGACTAGGCCCTTCTACTGATATATATTCTCAGCGGAAGCCGAGAACCGCCCAAAGTCTGCACATAGATACAACGTAGCTGAGCAACAACTTATCTACAAGTCCGAGATCGAGCGTATCTGGAATGCGCAATTTACCGCTTTGAGCCGCAAGGACGAACCGCAGCTGACGGATGACGAAGACGACCACAAGTCCTTGCCGTCTCAACGCATGGCACGGAGGGAAAGCCGCGCGTACGAGCCAGCGATTGCCTGGACAGGCGGACCTGCCGCAACACCGTTGCCAGGGTTCAGCCGCACCTCGTCGCTCGAACGCGAGCGTGATGTGAGCGCCGGACCGGACAGGCAGCGAGTGCTGCGTATCAAGCGCCTCATCGACGGCAAGTGGGACACGGAAATTGTGCGCGACGCAGCCGTCATACGTGCGTACGTGCACAGGCAGGAGCTCATAGAGGATGAGACAACGGGTACCGACACATTGACACCAACAGGCGACGTCGACCGAGATGCCCGTACTAAGAAGAGGTGCGCACCCTCTTCCCTTTCCCTTCCGGACATACCGAACTATTTTTTATTTTTGTGATGTCTCACTAAAATTAACGCATAGATTGGAGGAGATGATCATGCGCAAGAAGAAGAACCAGGAGCGCCGTCTTCATCGCAAGAACGCGAAAATTGCAGAGCAGGGTGGCACGCCGATAACGCTCAATCGCCTCATCAAGCCTGACACGACGGTAAAGCCCTCCACTTTTCCGCACCTGCGGACTGCAAACCGGTGGTAATTAATTTTTTTGGGTCGCTTGTCACGACAGAGACGCTGTGGCCACTGTGGACAGATGGGCCATATGAGTACGCGTGCGGCGCCCCACACCCCTTGAGTCCTGCTGACCCCCATGCAGAAACGAACCGCAAGTGCCCACGTTGGGCGGAGTTCAATTCTGGCGTGCAGCCGCCAGCCACTGCCACGGCCGCGGGCAGCCCACCGCCATTGACGCCCAGCCTGAGCAGCACTCTCGGCTGAGACAGAGCAGTTCGCTCCCCCGCTCGCGACGAGCCCTCTCGTCATCACCGCACTCGACGAGACGCCTTCTGCGCCTAAGATCAAGCTCACCCTCAAGTGGTGAAACGGCGCACAGGGCACTATGGGGAGCATTGACGGCGATAGGTTGTACAATTTAATCACTGATGAAGGCAGAGGGATACTATAGTCGCACGTAGTACTACAAGGAGAACGAGAGGGATACAAAGCGAGCATTACAAACAAAACAAACAAGAGACTGGACAAATAATGAGTGGGAGTTACGATAACCAGGCGTCGCTGGCTTGTGGCTCCCCAATGGTGGGTGGATTGACATACACCTAGGCATGGCCCATAAAGGCCTTTGCACGTGCCGCGGGAAGAGGAGCGTAGTGACTGACCCATGAGTGTAAGTCTGCTGCATGATGATCGGCAGGGATAGGATGAGCATGAGGAAAGGTTGGTGCCTGAGGATGGTGATTGCCGATTGGAACGTGGAGTATAGGGCGGATCTCGAGAATGGGACATCCAACTTGCCACCCAGAGAGTCTGGGTGGGCCATGTCACATACGAAAGGCTTTTGAGTCAGATGGGTGCTCGAGACGGAAAAGCGACGCGATTGGGGTGCGAGAAGTAAACTGTATCCCTGTTGTTGGCGGCGGACGGGACCTTGAGTCGTAACTTGGCCTCCAGTCCATGAGAACTCGAGATCAAGATCGACCCATGGCCCTCCAGTCCGTTGGAACAATCTCGTCATCCTTTCGCCAACACGTGTAAGTAACGAAATAGCAGCCGGCAATGAAATCGCTTTGATGTATAGCGAAATGGCATGATGCCAAATTTACAGCAAATGGTAATGGCGGATGTCAGGATGTGCGCGGCGAACGGCCGGAAAATGGCAAATGGCATTTAATGTAACTTAGCAAAGTATAAGGCCAAAAGGCCGGCAACGGACGCGTGCGGTGATCAACCGGCAGCGAAATGGCTTTGATGAGTAGCAATATAGCGAAGTGACCAGGGGCCGATCAGCCAGCAGCGAAATGGAAAAAAGGCACTTGAGGTGGCAAATATAATTTGATGTAACTAAGCAAATAATAGGTGCGGTCAGCCAGTAGCGAGTAGCAAAAGTAGCACAAAGCTCGAGGGTGACAAACGGCATTCGATGAATACAGCACAAAAGGCAAACGGGTGGTAATAAGGCCGGTAGCGAGATGCACCTGGTCTACCCGCCTGCTCCAGATCCGGTTGTCCCCTTAATTGTTAGAGAGGGCCATCCATGCTTTGCGTGGTTTTGATGTAGCAGGAAAGGGTTCATCTGCTTGTGTGCAAATTTGAGCACAACGAGAAAGCCCCCAGGATTGGTATTGGTGGCTGTGCTAGCGGAACAAAAGGCCGACTGCCCGAGATGGGATGAACACGTGCCGTTAGGCTCGACCACCCACTTCCGCCGACAGCGAACCGGACGCTACTGTACACGCTGGAGACGATCCTGATGCCTTGCTATTTCGGTGTGCACCGACTGTCACCGACTGTATCGTGAATCGGTCAACATCAAGGCCGCTCATCGTCTAAGTGACCCCGAGGCGTCATCCTAGGCATCCTGTAAAATATTTACCCGACCGTACTGCCGGTGACTCGGATATTTAATTTGGTTATTTGAGACAGCGGAGCCGACAAGGTGTTAAGCGAGCTCGCGTGGTACGAACTCGTCTACGCGTTCATGGCGGGCTCGCTGCAAAGATCGCTGCTTGCTTCATACTTTGGAGACAACTGTAAAATCGGGAAGGCTTTCAACCGACTCATTATTCCCAACTACAGCCGACCGACTCCCTTGTATCACCAGACATTCCTATCCGCCGATTTCCCCTCAATCCTGATAGATTTTCGTCAAGAGTCAAGACCAACATCGAGAATGGTTTGCAGGGGAAAAATGATAGGTACACGATTCTCGACAACCGAGACTGTACTTGCCGGGGAGTTGGGAGCTGGACTATTAACTTCATCAAAACATAGTGCATGACGACCAATATCCATACCATTGATCTACTAGTCTCTGTGCTTTGGGGATGATCGTATAAGTACGGTGTCGCGCACGGGGGTACAGGTAAATCCATACCAATCTCTCTTTTGTCTCTGCAGCGGACTAGGCTCAGGCTCTCTGTCGCAATGCGTATTTCGGTCACACTCCTTATTTTTGCACTCCCTTTTTTCTCGTCTGTCCTGGCACACCCAAAACAAAAACACACTCGCTCCGTCGGTATTGCCATTCCCATTTCCAGGCGCAACGAAATTCGTGGCACAGATGGTGTAGTCGACTCCAAGCGTCTCAAGGACAGTATCCAGCGGAGAACGGAGTGAGCACATGCATCGTTGCTTGGATTGAAAGTATAGATCCTCATGCTTAATTAGTACTCTCGGGGCTGGGTTTTCGAACTTTGAGAAAAACACTGGCGAGCGGCATCCATTCGCTAAAAGCAAGGGCTCAAGTGTCCGCTCTTTGAAGAGAGCGATGGGGAGCGAACCTTTCGTATATGAGACCCAAGAGTTCTTTTGGTACGGAACCATACAAGTCGGCACCCCACGCAAGAATTTTACCGGTGAGTCTTGCGGTGGTGACAACCTTCTCGGATGATTTCTTAGAGTCATAAAGTGCTTTTCGATACCGGAAGCACTGATCTATTTCTCCCATCTAAAATGTGCGATGAAACCTGCACTGGTCACACCCTCTACGACCCGAGCGCAAGTGAGACTGCCGTCAACCTGAACAAAACGTTTGGAATGGCATACGGAAACGGCTCTAACGTCGTGAATGGCCAAATATACAATGACACCGTATCGGTCGCCGGCTTGACTGTATCGTATTGCATTTCTGCTCGATGCTCGCCTGCTCTGATAGCCCTCGTTTAGGCGCGTAATCAAACTTTCGGCGCTGCTTTGCATTACTCTGTTGGGGAAGAAAAAGAATACTTCGAGGCAGACGGGCTGATGGGGTTGGCTTACCCAGAAATCTCTTGCATCAATTCTTCTTCGTTCTTCCAGACTCTTGTCGCAGAAGGCCAAGCCACTCAGCCGAAATTTGCCATTAAGTTGGGCAAGAATGGATCGGAGCTTTTTCTGGGAGGCGTCAACCATAAGCTCTATCAAGGTCGCTTCACATATGTTCCAGTTACCAAGAAGGTGAGCTTAGAACCCATTGGTGCTAGCTGAATTCTGTCTAACTGCTTGCGACCTGCGAAGGGCTTTTGGCAAACTGTCATCAGTGGTGTTCTCGTTAATGATTATCCCCTTCAATTGAACAATAGCCATGTCATCATCGACAGTGGCACAAGCCTCATCGTCGGCGATAAGGCCGATGTGGTGGAATTATATAGCCGCATACCAGGATCCGAACCTGCTTATCCGAAGTACAATTTCCCAGAAGGGACGTATGCAAGTTCGTCTTTTTTGTTGTTCGGTTTCCCCGAGTTTATTGACGATGGGGCGCCCAGTTCCTTGCAACACCACCACTGTTGTCAGTATCGTGTTTGGCAACAAGGCATTCACCATATCACCAAAAATCTTTAATGTCGGGACTGTCGCTACGGGTTCTGAGACATGCCTTGGTGGCATTCGGTGGGAGACCGGATGTGAGTCAAAGAATTTATGCGACTAGAATTCTCTTTCTGATTGTTCCGTCTATCTCACAAAGTCAATGGCTGGGTTCTCGGCGATGTACTTCTCCAAAATGTCTATACGGTGTTTGATCTGGGCAGAAACCAAATAGGTTTTGCCGACCTTGCCGGTGCCCATTTCAATAATCTCTAACCCATGTTGTTCGGCACAGATTTATTCGTTCAGTTTATACCACAGTTATACTATCAGACGTGATACTTGTTACACGTGCGGTACGAAATTTAAGTACACCCCTGGAGGGGTATACTTGACCACTCATTTGGACCACAGTCTTTGACTCAGTTGGATGTACTTCTTAACATGATGCTCCATGCCGATGACTGCATCCCAAATGGGGCCTAATGAGGAACCAAGTATGGCCGTGGTCTCTTGTCTCCATGCTTGATTGCTACACGGCAACAGAATGGACATTCGAATGAGTTTTGCAGCTTGCATAGCGATGAATTTAGATCTGAAACGATTTTTCGGTCTGTTTATTCAATATATCTATTTGCCGAAAAAAACATAGCAGTCCGACCGTCTAGATGGAGTAAGGCTATCTGAGCATGAACACATACAGGCAACGAGCGCTACATTTGTGCCATATGTAACCGTTGCGTCTCCCTGGCCCTCATCGCTCCGTTATTGATTGGCATATTGTCCGAGATGCGATCCACAAACGGTCGCACACCGTTACCTTTGCTTGTCATGAGCTCCATGAATACAGCACCAGTTTTTCTCAAAGACCCTGAACAGAAACTTGAATCGCACACCGGACACCTTCCGTGTGAGCTCTTTGACACACATGTACGCGCACAGCGTACTGGTAGCCTGCCTTATACCTGGAGTGATCGACGCTCGAAGCCGCAGGATCTGTCTGTCTGGCAGCCGTTCTTGATTGGCAATCCGCGTTCATTGCTCATTGCGACCTGCGTATTGTTCGGCATACTACACACGACGTAGTTTTGTGAGTGCGAGGCCATCCATCAACCGGAGGTCCCATTCTAAGCATCTGTAAAAGATTTACCCGGCCGCACTGCCGGTGACTCGGATGCTGTATATGTCTTATTTAATTTGGTTCGCGGAGCCGACAAAGTGTTAAGCGAGCTCGCGTGGTACGCAATCGAACTCGCCTACGCGTTCATGGCTTTCTCAGCTGCAAAGATCGCCGTTTGCTACTTTGGAGACAACTGTCGCAAAATCGGGAAGGGTTTCAACCGACTCATTATCCCCAACTACCGACTCCCTTGTATCACCAAATATTCCTATCTGCCGATTTTCCCTCAATCCTGATAGATTTTCATCAAGACCAACCTCGAGAATGGTTTGCAGGGGAGGTACACGATTCCCGATAACCGAGACTGTACTTGCCGGGGAGTTGGGAGTAGCTTCATCAAAACATAGTGCATGGTGACCAATATCCATACTTCTAGTCTCTGCGCTTTGGCGATGATCGTATAAGTACGGTGTCGCGCAGGGGGGGTACTGGCAGGTAAACCCACACCAGTCACTCCTTTGTCTCTGCAGCGGACTAGGCTCAGGCTCTCTGTCGCAATGCGTGTTTCGGTCACACTCCTTATTTTTGCACTCCCTTTCTTCTCGGCTGTTCTGGCACACCCAAAACAAAAACACACTCGCTCCGTCGGTATTGCTGTTCCCATTTCTAGGCGCAACGAAATTCGTAGTGCCAGTGGTGTAGTCGACTTCAAGCGTCTCAAGGACAATATCCAGCAGAGAATGGGGTGAGCACATACATCGTTGCTTGGATTGAGGGTATGGGTCCTCATGCTTAATTAGCACTCTCACGGCTGGGTTTTCGAACTTTGAGAAAAACACTGGCGAGCGGCATCCACTCGCGAAAAGCAAGGGCTCAAGCGTCCGCTCTTTGAAGAGAGCGTCGGGGGCCGAACCTCTCGTAGATGAGTCCGGAGAGGGCTTTTGGTACGGAACCATACAAGTCGGCACCCCATGCAAGGATTTTACCGGTGAGTCTTGCGGTGACAACCTTCTCGAATGATTTCTTAGAGTCATAAAGTGCTTTTCGATACCGGAAGCACTGATCTTATCCTCCCATCTAAAATGTGCGATAGCACCTGCGATGGTCACATCCTCTACGACCCGAGCGCAAGTGAGACTGCCGTCAACCTGAACAAAACGTTTGGAGCCGCATACGGAAACGGCTCTAACGTCGTGAATGGCCAAATATACAATGACACCGTATCGGTCGCCGGCTTGACTGTATCGTATTGCATTTCTGCTCGATGCTCGCCTGCTCTGATAGCCCTCGTTTAGGCGCGTAATCAAACTTTCGGCGCTGCTTTGCATTACTCTGTTGGGGAAGAGAAAGAATACTTCGAGGCAGACGGGCTGATGGGGTTGGCTTACCCAGAAATCGCTGTCCTCAATTCTTCTTCGTTCTTCCAGACTCTTGTCGCAGAAGGCCAAGCCACCCAGCCGAAATTTGCCTTTAAGTTGGGCAAGAATGGGTCGGAGCTCTTTCTGGGAGGCGTCAACCATAAGCAGTATCAAGGTCGCTTCACATATGTTCCAGTTACCAAGAAGGTGAGCTTAGAACCCATTGGTGCTAGCTGAATTCTGTCTAACTGCTTGCGACCTGCGAAGGGCTTTTGGCAAACTGTCATCAGTGGTGTTCTTGTTAACGATTATCCCCTTCAATTGCACAATAGGGTTGTCATCGTCGACACTGGCACAAGCCTCATCGTCGGCGATAAGGATGATGTGGTAGAAATATATAACCGCATACCAGGATCTCAACCTGCTGATCCGAAGTACAATCTCCCAGAAGGGATCTATACAAGTTCGTCCACTTATTGTTCGGTTTCCCCGGGTTTATTGCTGATTCGGCGCCTTGATTCAGTTCCTTGCAACTCCACTGCCGTTGTCAGTATTGTGATTGGCAACAAAGGATTCCCCATATCACCAAGTACCTTCAATTTCGGGTTTGTCTCTGAGGGTTCTGAGACATGCGTCGGTGGCATTCGGTACGAACTCGGTTGTGAGTCAAAGAATTTATGCGCCTAGAATTCTCTTTCTGATTGTTCCATCTATCTCGCAAAGTCAATGCCTGGGTCCTCGGCGATGTACTGCTCCAAAATGTCTATACAGTGTTTGATCTGGGCGAAAACCGGATTGGCTTTGCAGAGCTTCCCTGCGCCCATTTCAAT
>QFDV01000466.1:64962-92310 GCA_003315845.1 Lactarius trivialis
GTCGCGGATATCCATTCAAGCACAACCTCAGACACAGAGTGCGGTACCGCAGCAGCAGCAGCAACAGCAATCCCAACAACCCCAACCTCAACCTCAAACGCAACCACAGACACAGCTCCCGGAGACTCAAGCACATCCCCATGCACAGGCGCAAACGCAGCAACAGACCATGACGGGCCCGCCATTCGTCTTTGACCCGGCTGCAACATACCCAGATGAAAACGTGCAGGCATGGGCACAATACTACGCCCAGGGTGGAACGGATCCGACCGGCTCTGTGTACTTCATCTCTGTGCCCGGTATCACTGACGCGCGCTCGTCGCCAACCGCCGCTGTGCATCCCCAGCAGCCACAAGGCGGCCAGGTGGAAGAACAACAACAGCAGGCTCTTGGCTCGCCGGAAACACGCGCGCATCTTCAGCGCCAGAGCTCGCTACCGAATCCTTACGCGTCGTCGAGCGTATCTGAGCTTGGAGAGAACATGAGCCCGGCGAGCGCCGGCGCGGCGCATGGTGCTGGGAACAACGCGCCGTGGCAGACGCTGCCAGGGCAGTTTGCGCAGATGCGCGTGGGCGAGCCGAGCGTGGGCGCGTGATGGAAGGGGATTTGGAAGGAGATAGTCGCCCCCGAGCGCGAAGCGCAGGCGGCCTTCGATGTCAAATATATATCCGGTTGGGATGGGGAATCGCGTTGGAGTTGTGGAGAATGTCATATAGGGCAAGATTCCTGGGAGTCGTGTTCTATGATGAAGCGATAGATACTGACCAATGGCTTTCGACTTGCTACACCCGCATTCCTTCTCGTTTCCTCCTATTTGTACCCCAAGTAATTATGGAGAATGTTTTGTCGCCTTTTTTCTTTTAATAATAGCACTCGTGAGGTCGCAGCAAATGTCGTTACATTACAGCACACGCATACTCAATGCTTGACGATCATTACAAAGATATCTACATGAATGTCCAAATAACCATAACAGCAAAATAGACAAAGCGGTTACACACACGATACAAGTAGAGTCATACAGTAAATGAGATCATTGATGAGTATTTTCATTGCCGCCTAAGTTACGCACCATCACTCGTCTTTAATACCCTTGCGGATCTCGGCCAACCCTTCATCAAACTCCCAAAACTCGCTAGGCGGTGGCGGCGGGGATATCTCTTCAGTAGTACTAGCAGAAGCAGCAGCAGGAGGAGGAGGGTCCAGCGGGCCAAGACCACGTGCACCCTGAGAGACGCTCTGCAAGTACCGCTTCCTCACTTCGTGCGCCGTGGTGTCCATATGCGTCTTCTCGGCGCTCCCAATCCACATTACGCGCTCGAGGAGGTGGCGCACCGCCACGCGCAGGACGATGTACCCGTGGCTAGCGGCGAACGCGATGAACAAGGCGCGCGAGATCAGGGCGCATGACGGCATGCCGGCGATGGAGGAGGAGGACTGGTCGTGGAAGAGCCATACGAGCGCCGAGTTGCTCAGGGCGGAGAGCCACGAGAGGAAGGAGAGGCAGTCGAGCCAGGGCCCGATCGTGTCGGTGCGCTTTGGGAGCGGGCGGCGGAAGTGCGTGACCATCTTGAATGCATCGGAGCGGAACTCGACGATATTGTTGAGTAGGGCCATCACTATTTGTGAATTCAGTGACGTTTTTTCTCTGGAGGATTAATAAAGCGAAACTGACCTGGAGCGAGCGGCCAGATGGTCGACCAGAGAGCGATGTAGCCAAATTGGGTAACCATCTCGTTGTAGTCCCCAAAGAGGTCGTACTGGGGAAGGGATACCTCTCTGCGCACGCGCTCGAGAAATTCCCGCTCGTCGCGAGCGGCCCCGTTCTTGTCGTCCTCGAACCCGACGCGTTTCTTTTTGGGGGCGCCCATGCCTATGCCAAACATGGACGTCCGACACTTGCCTGAGCGCACTAAAGCAAAGGCGCGCGTGAGGAAAGGTAGGCCGACTTCGGTGAGAAAATCGGTCGCTTGATTCGTAACTGTGTAGGCAAACATCTGGTCCTGAAGGCGTGAGGGATGAAGCTTTGCCCGCGCCGCGCTCTGGTCCGATACGAAAAACGTGTGGGCACCCTTTTCGGTCACGCTGTTTAACGTGGCCTCGGAGTCGAAAGACAGAAAGCCTTGCACGTGGTTTATGGCGGTCTCGCCAAAGGGTACATAGACAAAGGCAGAGAGCGCTAGACCAAGGTAAGCGACGATAGATGAGAGAGCAAAGGTTTTTGTCGTGAAGGAGGTGTCAAAGGCAGACTGGTGCTTGTGGTTCTCCCATTGCGTTAGCCTCTGGGCGCGAGCGCGATAAATTGCGAGGAAGCGAGGTATGGCTATGGTGAATATAATTGTTGGTGCAAAGGACTGCGGCAGGTAAGGGACTCGGAAATAAAACCTTGACGTGATGGACTTACGATGTACCGGTGGCCAGGACCGGTATAAAGAGCAGTTACGAAAGCTTCCAGTACGAAGATGGCGGTAAGGAGGACGGCGAGAACGCCGGCAAACAAGGCAATGACGGGAACGCTTACGAGAACCTTGAGTTCGCGTTTCCACCAGGGATGACCCTCGACGTAACGAGGGCGATGGTGTTCTACACGAACTGAGCCCAAACAGCCCCAAGAGGCGGAATATATGCGCTCGCGAACACGCCAGTATTCGACGAAAACGAGGGACCAAAGGAAAAGAACAGAAGAGTAGTGAACCGAGTAAGGCCGACCAAAGTAATAATTCGCGAGGCCAGCGATGGAGATAAAGAGGAGGGCACGGGTGTAGGAGGAGAGAAATGCAAAGTAGAGAGCAACAGGCTCGCCAAACTTTGAAGGATATTGAATAAAATTAGACGTATTCAGGGAGAGATACATACCTGAGTGCGAATGGCATCGAGCTGGCCATGGCCGACGGTAGTCGTAGTCGTGGTGAGGGAACGAATCCAACGATGGTTAAATTCGGGGTCATGAAGTGTCATGATTGACTCTATGCGGGACCAGGAGTCATTTTCTGGATTAATGCCCAGGCCACCGTCATCGGGAGCACCGGTTACATAAGAGTACACGAGGCGTAGTCGTTCGGAAGCACGAGGAGCAGTGGTAGAAGCAGGTAGCGGAGTTGAAAGACCGTGAAGAAAGTCAGAGTAGCTACAGAAACATGAGAGGGAAGTATTTGATTATGAGAAAAAAGAATACCGTTCGCGTTGTAAGAGACGTTGTAGTTGAGGATCGGGGCAAGAGACGAGGACAATGAGGTGACCCTGTCGCTCACCTCGCCTACCTACTGCATGGAGACCGGCGTTACGAAGGGAATGAAGGAGACGAGAATATTGTTCTTCTGCATGTTGAGCGTCGATTTTTGCTTGTTGCTTCGTGAGATGAATGGAACTTGCTCTGAAGACGAGGAGGATGTCGATATCACGCATTGTGGTGAGGATTACGAGAGGGGAATGTGTCGTTGATCGGCGCGGTTGCCATCTCAACCTTAAATGGCGAACGCTTGAGCGCGTCGAATGTCCAGGAAGGCTCCGTCCGTGTCGAGCTCTTCACTCGTCGCGAGTCGGTATTAATATTTACATCGTTCCCCTCTACTCACCTTCATTTTGTTCACTCATACACTTCTTCATTCCACTCTTTACGACGCACTGTGTGCTTCTTTTCCTTCTCGTCTCGGACTGTCCGGAACCGACTTCACAACTCTCCCTAGTTGCCCCATCTATCGCTTGACAAATAGTAACGCACAGCGCCACGCTCCTTCTTAACCCTTCACCAGCTTCACCCTCCGCTCCCTCCATTCTCCCGTGTTCAACAGATATATGTACGTTCTCCAACTATTCACCTTATCAGATCTCCGGCTCAGTCTTCTCCAGGTTCAGTTGACGCTTATCCCGATCACATCGTTTCCTTGGTCTTCACACAAACTAACAGGAAACCTTAATTCTCGCATGCCTTTTTTCACTTCCCCCGGACAAGAAGTTGATGAGCACCGTCTCAAGCGTTCAAACTCACTTACCAGCGTACGCACTCGCACTCGTCAGGCATCCGGCTCAACCAAGCCTCCCCCACCGTCCCACATACATACGCACGCCACTATCACCCTGCTTCCGGCATCCGATGATGTCTTAGCTCCATATCTTCCGTCCATCATACCTCCACCCATTCCCGACCAAGTGCCAGCCACTTCTCCCAACGTGAACCTAAATGAGTCAGATCATGGTGCGCGAACCCATTTATGTGTTTTTGACCCCCCCTTTACCCACCTGCTTTGTAAAGACTCGCCAAAATTGCCGCAAGGTTCCGTACCAGGGGAAGCTAGCTCGCATCACTGCGAGGATTCCTCTCCACTCCAGGTACCATCAAGTGTGCATGAACCCGAACTTGGACAACGTCCTGACACGTCGTCTGCATTACCTTCGCCCTCTAACTTTGGCTCTCTTTCCGACTCAGGCGTTGCTTCGCGCGCACCCCGCTCGCCTCGCGTGCACCTCTCGCCTCCAAGTACACGACACCACTCTCCGAGCTCCCCCATCCTTCCTATAGCCGGTTATTTCTCCGATGGTGATCGTTCACCGAGCTTCCTCCACCCCTCACGCCTTGACCTCAAGAGTCTTCTCAGCAAGCCTGCCGCACCGAGCGTCAACTCGACTCTTTCCATCACCTCCGACTCGGAGTCCAATGCTCTCCCTCGCGTTCACTCAAACTCGAACGAGGCATGGCCAAGGAAAACCAAGATGCAGGTTCACTTTCAACCCAGTAGTACTCTTCCGACGGAGTCAACGGAGCAACTTCCAACCTCGCCGCAACCATCATTACAGCAGCGGCCACGGAACCTTCTTCGAAAAAGGTCGGGTTCTAAGCAAGCCCGCGCCGCTGTATCGACTACGCTTCCAGGAAAGACAACAGCGTCGCAACCCACATTCCGCTCTTCCGCCGCCGCTTCGCCGCGTAGTGAGTTCTCCACTACATTGCAGTTTGTGATCGCAAGTCGAGCCACTGTCCCAGCCTCCGCGCCTTCTCTTGCCTCCTCGAGAAAGCTCACCCCTGCCGGCGCCATCGCACAAGCCTACAAAGAGCAGGACCTCCACCGCGAGGCTCTCGCTGCGGCTGCCCGTGCCGAGACTCCTGTCCCAGCAAGCGGCAAGCGGCTTGGTGTACTTGATACCGATGCGAGCGTGAGCAGTGAAAGCTTCCCTGAGCCTTTCGTCATTGTGGACAGTGTTGAGGACGCGCGATCTGGGTCCCATTCGGCCTCGGCCTCTGCGAGTACGAGTGCGGTCCAGCCGATCAAGTCACTTACAAGGAAAGTGTCGGCGCGCTTTCGACGTGGCAAACCATCGGTCTCCAGAGACGATGGCACACAGTCGGCCCACGGAGACGGGGGCGATGGTGAACATGGTCAACTTCCTCTGTGTGAAGACCCCCCGAGTCGACACCACCGCAAACGGTCTTCGAGCTTTCCCAAGATTAGACTGTCCTTAGATCAGCGTAATCCCAGCGGCAGTTCCTTGGACGGGCGTGGTCATCCCCCCATGCCAAGTGAGTCGATTCCGGACTCACCCGCCCTCAACAAAGGCAAGCAAAAACTGCGGGAGGACGACACCGGCGCAGGTGGGCGGCTCTGGAGACTCGTCAAGCGTATCAGTGCTGCTGGCCTGCGCGAACGCTTTCTTACGACGGGTGAGCCAGTGCCACCAGTACCAACCATTCCGTCGGACTTGGCACCGTCGACCGCAAAGATGCCGATCACCCCAAACAGTGCAAGCGGGTTCGGAGGCCCTGAACCTGGGGGTGCTACTAGCGCACACTCGATGGATCCACGCCCATCAATGAGCGCCGTGCGGACTAACGTCGAGGGCCGCACGTCCATGACATGTACCCCTCCAGAGATCCCCTCCACGCCGCAGGGTCCTAGTACGACTTCGCAACCAAGACACCCTAGCATTTCGTCGTCATCACCACAATCTTCTGAGCCCATGTCCACACACTTCTTCCGCTCACACTCGTCGCGTTCCTCGTTCTCCTCAATATTTTCCAGCTCGCCGCCGCCGCCTCCGTTGTCAGGGCTTCCACAGAGTCCAGGCCCACGTACTCGTTCGCGCGTGAAGAGCATTTCGTCGCCGCCGGTGACGGCGACGCGTCCCTCTTTTGATGAACCGCCGCCAAAGTCACCGCGTGTACGGACGAGGAAACGCAGTTCACCAGAGGTACCTTCGTTCTCCGTCTCGGAGGTAGTCAACAACTTCATCGCGCGGCGCCCGTCCCTCGTGCGCCACGCTTCCAACTCGCGCCGTCAAAATGCGCCGGCGCAGTCCGCTACGGAAGAGACGAACACGCCTCCACCGCGCCCTGCGCGGAGTGAGTTGCGCAAAGCGGCGGCGGCGAACCCTATGCTGTCCCCGGGACCGTCCGTGCTGAGCAACGACTCGCATAGCAGCAGCTCGACTGAGCGTGGTGGGTCGACGTCGGCTTCTACGATCTCCGCCCATGCCGTTGCTGGTACTAGTGCAAGCGCAGGCTCCGTCGCTCGAATGACGTTCCGTGAAATCGGAGGCTCGCAACGACAAGCATGGACGTCGCAGGAGAAAGAGGACAAGTGGGATGACTTACTTGAAAAGAGCGCGCGGGCGGGTGGAACGTTGCACCTTGGCGGGGAAGGCGCGGGTCTGCCGTCAGATAACCTTCGGTTCTCGTTGAGCACGCTGGAGTTGGAGAGCCAGAGCCAGATTTGATTGTTTGTTGTAGACTATTTGTTCTTTGTTTTGGTTTATCACCGATACCCCGGCATTCGGCGTTATAATATAGCAATTACAAATTTACGTTAAGTAAGCCGGTGACCACGTCAGACCACTACACTCTCTCCTTGTTCTCTTCCAACCATGGGCTCCGCTAACAGCACTATCCTCCAAGAACCCGTCGTCGCCGCCGTCGCCGTGGCAGGTGTGCTTGGTTACGGTTACGTTCACTACGTCCACCCTTCTTCTTCACGCGCCGATGGTACGGACACCGACGCAGATATGAACCCGAGCATCTTGGGCTTGTCCACCAAGGGTTCCGTTTCTGCCCTCCACGGGCAGAAAAAGCGCGGACGCAAACTGAAGCTCCCTGGCGACGCCACGCTCAAGAATCTAGATTTCCTCGATTCGTCAGCGTTGCCACCAGCGCCAGCACCACCTGCGCCGACGACGCGACAGAGGCAGCAAACTGCGCCCCAGTCTCAGGAGGAGGAAGAAGTCCCTGGCGGGTTCAGAGGTGCGGACACGTCGGATGGCGCGTCTCGGTCGCAACAGCAGCAGCCTGAGCAGTCCGTGGACGTGGTGGTGAAGAAACCAAGGAAGAAAAGGGGGGTGAAGAAAGATCCTACACCCCCGGATGTAGCCGCGCCATCGGGCAAGGCGCAGGCTTCCGCGTCTGCCGCGGTGGTGGTTGCTATGGCGGACGCGCAGGACGAGCGCTGGACTCGTGTCGAGGCGCGGAAGAAGAAACCCGTATCCCCGCTGGACGGACTGAGCAAGCTGCAAATGACGACGACGACGGATCCCACGACGAGCGACGCGGGTATCACCACGTCCGTGACGGGCAACTCGTCGCCTGTGACGGAACGCACGACGGAGGACGAGTTGCCATCTGGACTTGATGAGTGCGTCGTATCGCGATCATCGATTTTGCGCGACTGACCTTTTTGTTAGAAGCGCACAGGCCGCGCCGCCTCGTGTGCCACCCGTGCGCCTGTTGCCGGGGGAACAGCCTGCGAAAGGGATCGCGTGGGAGGATTATGAGGGCGTGCAGGTTGATGGGGACGCGTCGAGTGAGGATGATGGTGGTTGGGGCGTCGTCAGAAGCCGCCGACGTGGGTCTTCCGTTCTCCGTGCCAATCGCGTTCGTTCAGCTGAATCATGCTCCATAGGACCTAACAAGACAGAGTCGGGATCCACTACCACGGCGTCGCAGGCGCAGACGAAGAAGCAGCGCCAGAACGCGCAGAAACGCGAGGCGGTGAAGGAGGCGAAGCGAGAGCGGGACACGCAACAACAAGCTGCTTTCTCATCTCATAAGCGCGAAGTCGAGGGTGCACGCAGGGTCGATCAGGCCGCCACCTCGTCCAAACGTACTGGGTCTCGCTACGATTCACTGGATTTGCCCTGAGTTTTCATCAACGGTAGAAAAAAACTGGGACTTGTAGTGCCAAAACTACGGGATCTTGTTTCATATAACTTATTATCACTTTGGGCTGCACAATCAGTTCCACTTTTTCAGTATTCCTTTTATGCTCTACTTAGTTCGTTACAGGATTCCTCTGGTTTTAGTTAGCTCCGATAGTCGCCGTTGATCCTGACGTATTCCTGTATATCCCATACACATCAACAATTACACATTAGTCGAACATAACCACTCACGTAGCTGAAGTCGCACGTCCAGTATTTTGCGCTCTCTGAACCCACGCCGAGCTCGACGCGCACCTCAAGATCCTCGGCGCTGAGAATCTCCTTGGCGCGCACTTCATCCACATTTTCGGGTTCGCCGTTCACGAGCAAAGGAAGAACAGGAGAACCGTCAGTGGGGACAAACGACACGCTCACTCGAGTTGGATCAAGTGGTGCAGATAATGGAACAGATCCGGTGGCAGCCAAGACACGACCCCAACTGCCAATCTAATCAGTCGTTGAACGACAAAAGAAGAAGAACGACTCTCACTTGGCGTCTTCACCGTAGAGCGCCGTCTTGACCAGCGCAGATGTTGAGATCCTCGACGCGATTTTGTGTGCGTCTTCATACGACGAAGCACCCTGAACAGGATTACCAATCATGGGGGGTACGCTTTTCCCAAAACGCACCTCGACGGAAATCGTGACAAACTTAGTCGCACCTTCGCCGTCCCGCACGACGAGCTGCGCGAGCTCCTGCATGAACTCCGTCAAGCCCTCCCTAAAGCGCACAAACGCCGCCGGATCGCGCGCCTCATCAATCACACCTCGCGCGGCGCTCCCGCCCTCCGCAGCGCCATTCGCGAACAGCACGACCGTGTCGTTCGTCGACATGTCCCCATCGACGCTAATGGCGTTAAACGAGCGCTGCACGGCATAGTCAAGCGCCGCCTGCAGCGCCGCCGGCGCGACCGGTGCGTCTGTCGCGATGCACCCGAGCAGCGTCGCGTGCGGCGCGCCAGCCATGTCTGGGTGGATCATCCCGGCGCCCTTATCGATCCCTGCGATACGGCACGTACGACCATCGCCGAACGACAGCGCGCGCGCACGCAGCTTCGGGAACGTGTCCGTCGTCATGAACGCGCGCGCCGCCGCTTCCCACGCGGAGAAGCCGCTCCCGAGCGTGTGTGCGAGCGTGGCGCGCGGAGAGAGCGCGGAGAGGATCTTGGAGATCGGGAGCGTTTGCCCGATGACGCCTGTGGACATCACGAGCGTTTCGGAAGAGGAGGAGGGCTGGGGTGGGGTGGGGAGGAGGGCATCGGTGGCGCGGGCCATTGCCCATGCGTCGGCGAGACCTTGCTTGCCCGTGACGGCGTTCGCACAGCCGCTGTTGACGACGAGGGCGCGGGCGCGCCCGGCGGTCTGCTGGAGGACATCTTTGGAGACTAGGACGGGGGCGGCTTGGAAGGCGTTGCGGGTGAAACTAGCTGCGGCTGCGGTTGGCTGCGAGGATGTCGAGAGGAGGACGGCGAGGTCGAGGACGGATGCGTTCTTTTTCACACCGCTGTGCACACCGCCCAGCACGTAGCCACGGGGGAACAGATCATCGGGGATCGGCTTGTGTAGGTGCGCTTTGGACGAGGCAGTTTTGGCGGTGAATGTTGACGTTGAGGCGAGTCGTCTCCATGCTGGGGTCGATGACATGTCACTGGTAAACTGTTTTTTTGCTTTCGCCTTTTGAGTGAAAAAAATTAAGTGTATTTCCTTGACTTGGGCTGAGGGTTAATGTACAGTAAAGCCACAAAGATGATGGTCTCAGGAAGAGGTTATTCTGCCATTGCTCCGTTACTCGAACATACCGAATAATTCGCGGCTGTCGAGTGCAGCACCAAAAATGTCTGCGTCAATGGCAAAGAAACCGCATCTTGGCTCGCAAAAACCGCATATACCCGTGACAGCGTTACATCGCCTGTGACTTGTGACTGAAACTCTGATTCGAAGAATCACAGACCAGACAACCGACATACCTAGACCACAGCCAGCGGACGAGATTCAAGACATAAAATGGGTTCGACACGGTATGTACACTTCTGATCATACTGTTCTTTTTGTCCGGCATGGTGGATGTTGCGTAGGAAGTGGTGGATGGACTCTGTTGGGTCGCGATGACGCCTCTGGCAGTTGGTACGAGAGCTGATACTTGTCCCATCTCCCTCCAGACTCTACAGCAAAGGGCGCGTACTCGGTCATAAGCGCGGGAAGCGCAACACCCACCCCACCTGCTCCCTTCTCCAGATCGAGGGTGTCGCGAACAAGGAGGATGCTCAGTTCTACCTCGGAAAGGTTCGCACTCGACGCATCTCCTACGCCTGATCCTTTTTGTTGACTCGTAACAGCGTGTAGCCTATGTATACCGTGCCAAGCGGGAAATCCATGGGTCAAAGGTTCGCGTCATCTGGGGGTAAGTTCATTATATGCCCTCTCTTGCCGACTCATTTTTCATTGATCGTGCAGACGCGTAACCCGCCCCCACGGCAACAACGGCGTTGTAAAGTCAAAATTCAAGTCCAACTTGCCTCCACATGCATTCGGCGCGAGCATCCGCATCGTAGGTTTACTGCTGATATGTCTTAGGTCTTCATGCTCACGTTCTGCAGATGCTGTACCCCTCGAATATCTGAATTCTTGTACATTGTCGCATTACTACACCGCTCTATTGCAATATGACATGCCACCATGATCGGCATGCGCTCTACTGCATGAATACATGGTCTTTTTTGCGAGCGATTCGTAGATCAGTGGGGTGATTAGGGAAGGGAAGTCTGCTTGATGACTCGGATCTACCGTGTGCCGTAGTGTAGTGGATGTCAGGCTACAGTGTACAAGAAACATCATCATTGCGACATGGCGCTGTCGGACGTAGTTGCCACTGTGCGTCTATCGTCCCTACCCAGCCCTGCCGCAAGCTCAGATTCTTCAATTGTATAGGCTGGCTCTTTGAGGGCTTTGCATCGTCGTTTATGAACTTTACTCTTCCAATGTGACCGTAGCGCAAAATCGGTCTCGTAGTATCTAAAGGATTCGTATCAGTGCTGAGCGATGTCACAAGAGTTGGATACGGACTTTGCACATTCTACGCAATAGTGTTGTGCCAGGCCTGGCTTTTCATAATCTAACTCCTGCGTCTCTAGCTTTTCCCGGTTCTATAAAGGAGTTCATATCGGAAAAAGCACAGAGTTCGATTTATGCGGCAAACCTTCGGGTCTAGGTCGATAAGCTGAATCTGATCTAAATCTTTTGTGCGTGCCTACGAAAAGTTTTCATCAGCACAGATGTACGGTGTCAGAACAAACGAAACTCACTCTTGTACGACTAGCGCGATGCACATCTCGTTGTGCTTTATGTGTTCGTGACCTGCGGAGGCGGCCCATATTAGTTTTGTGTAAGAGAGTGGACTGCCCGGGGCGCCCGACAGCCTCCACGCGACGTGATTTCCGCGCAACACCAACCTCCAAAACGCATGCGAATCTTGTCCTGGAATTTAGTGCGTGTCTCCGTTCTCGCTCACCCTCCGCTCACGAGATGCCTCGTTTGCACAAGCTCTGTCTGACGCGTTCCTGGAACTAGAACGGCGTTCGAACAATACCCCAGTATCATCCGTAAGCGTCCCTGCACACCCCTGATGGCCATAGATCAAACTCCATGCCGTTGCAGATGGAATGCTTTCAAGAACTGGGATGATATTCTCAAGGAGCTTCAGGCAGACATATTATGTTTTCAAGGTGCAGACACATTCTATCATTCCCATGCGTGTGTGTTCACCCCCCCGCCAGAGATGAAGAGCAGTCGCACGGCCATTGGCCGTGACGTCGCTCTCCTGGACTCTTTCGATTCGTTCTTCTCATTCCCAGACTCGAAAGGAGGTTACAGCGGCGTCGCGGTCTATACCGACTCGCGTACCGCAACCCCGCTCAAAGCCGAGGAAGGACTATCTGGGCGTCTTCCGCAGAAAACACCCCAGACTCCAGAAGAGCGTGTTTCGAGAGCTTATCCAGCCGCTCACGAACTCGAGCTCGTACCCGATGACGACGGACAGACGCCGTACGACCTTCTCTCGCTAGATCTCGAGGGCCGCGCGCTCGTGCTCGACTTTGGCCTGTTCGTATTGATCAATCTCTACTGTCCGAACGAGGGATCCGAAGCGCGCTTTTCGTACAAGATGAACTATCATTTGATGCTCGAGGAGCGCGTCAAGGGTTTGATAGCAGAAGGACGACAAATAGTCGTAGTCGGCGACCTGAACGTGTGCGCGGCTCCGATCGACCATTGCGATGGGCACCTGCCGAGCAACGCCTCCGCCTTCTGGGATTACCCGGCGCGAGCCTGGATGCGCGATTGGCTCACACCGCGTGGGCCTCTAGTTGACGTGCTACGATTGTTCTGGCCGGACCGCAAGGGGATGTATACCTGTACGTTCCCCCTGTTCCCAGATGGGTATGATGGTCTTTGAATAAACGGAGCACAGGCTGGAATACGAAGATCAGCGCACGCGAAACCAATTACGGCACGCGTATCGACTACGTGCTCGTCACGCCCGGTCTGCTCCCTTGGATCAAGGCCAGCGACACCCAGCCGTCCATCAAGGGCTCAGACCACTGTCCCGTGTTCGTCGATTTCCACGACGAGATCACGACGGACGCCGGCGAAAAGCTCGTGCTGCGCGATCTGATGCACATGCGCGAGGAGGACGCTGCGAAGCGCGAGCCGCCAAGGCTCGCGGCTAAGTATTGGCCCGAGTTTCAGGGCAAACAGATGCTCGTGTCGAGTTTCTTTACGAAGCGCGGGGCGGAGACGAAGGTTCTGCCCACCGTGACCGCCTCCGATCTCCTCCCGGACGTGCCGGACACGCAGCTTCCGCCACCTTCTGCATCACAGGTCCCACAAGCATCCTCGTCATTTCAGCCCGCTACGGATCGCTCACCCCCACCACCGCCGTCTCTAACGTCGTCCCCAGCTTCGACTAAGCCGCCACAGGCATCATCTCACCCGTCGCGCAGGCGTCCACGCGTCGACAGTTCCACCGCCACCGCAGAATCCTCGAAACCGAAAAAGCTCAGAACGGGACAATCGAAGCTCTCGTCTTTCTTTACATCATCCGCCGCCGCCACTGCTTCTCGGACTGCTACTCCGCCCGAGATCGTCGACCTCTGCGAGGATAGCGAAGAAGAAGAGCCGCCGTTGCCCACCATCACGTCCGTGGTACGCCCTCCTCCCAGCAAGGAGAACGAGAGCAACAGGAAACGCGCTGCGTCCTGGTCTGCGCTCTTCACGCCCGTCCCGCCGCCGCTCTGCACGGCCCACGGCGAGCCGACAAAGGCGCACCGCGTGAACAAACCCGGTCCGAATAAGGGCAAGATGTTCTATCTCTGTGCGCGGCCCGTCGGACCTGGGTACGACAAGGGCCGCAGCGAGAGGCTGCGGGAGGAGGTCAACCATCAGTATAAGTGCGATTTTTTCAAGTGGGCGAGCGATGCCAAGCGAGAGCGTGAGGCTATGCGGGAGTAGTAGCGGCGACGGGACCTGAGGCATGACAAGCGGAGGAAGGGGCTAGAAGACGTCTGATCATTGCCTTTTTGTTATTTGTATAGTTACTGCATGCTCTGTATATAATATAAATGTGGTATTCGCGAAGGCTGCTGGTGAGCTGGGGAGAGAAGGTTATCAAAAGTTACAGGTGCGAGACTCACTCAGCTGGAAAGTGTGGTAGAAGAGCGACGTAATGCTAATTTGACAGAAAAACAAAGGTCCACTATGACGAACATGGGTACATATATTGTGCTCACGAAGTACTCTTGACTTGTTTCTTGGCGGTCCCGACATGTGTGTTGTTGACCTGTATAATATAAGCGGCGTGATCGTCTAGGACAAAGAAAGTGCTCGCCTTGGTAGCAAACCGCAGTGAGCAAAGGGACTCGTTGAGGTGAGCCGCCATGGGCGAGAGATTTAAGAACATCTGCGCAGGCGTCAGCGTCCGCCGCAACCCCTCGACCATGCGATCTCCACTTACCAATGTTTTGGAATTCCCACTTAGTGAATTTTGCAACAGATACGTCAACTACGCATAAAAGCATCAGCCTTTTCCATCTTACGCTAGACATAAACATCATTGTTACCTTGGAATTCCGATACGGTATGTGCTTGTCACTCTTGTCGCTCTTCTCTCCCAGAGCGGCGATGACATCACCGAGCGCACTCAGGCTCTTGTTAATGTTCTGCGTCTCGCGCAGCCTGTCCTTGTCCTTGCCAGCGCCACTCGCATTCAGCCGCTCGCTTCCGGCGAGGTCGACCAGGTTCAGCGCGCCCTCGCACGCCTGTCCCGTATGCGCGTTGGTACCGCGGATGCGCAGCGTGAACACCGAGTGCGAACGCGAGGAGCGCTCGTTCATGAGCGTCGCCGCAACCGTGCGCCGCGAATTGGCGAGCGCGAGCAGAGAGCGCACCTGCGCGGGCGAGCCGAGTCGTTGCACCACGACGTCGGTGACGCGCGTCGAGCCTTTCTCGTGCTTGATCTCGTGCTTCTTCTTGTCGAACTCGCCCTTTCCGAGCAGGTCGTTGATCGTTTCGTTATACTGACGCGCGGTGAGATCCATCCCAGCAGGAGAGGGCGGAAAACGTACGATTTCGAGGAATTGGCCCTCGAGAGTATATTCCCATCCTTTGCTCTTCAGCTCTTCTGTGACTTGGAAAACTTGCTCCACGGCGCGGGGTATCATACCCACCGTCTCGTTTGTCTGCGTGATGAGGTTTCGCGGTCGGCGTTTATGGAATTGTGCGTGAAGGACACTCACCGAGCCTCCTTCCATCGTGAAGGACTTGCCAGAACCCGTCTGGCCATATGCGAAAATACAAACATTGTAACCATCCGTGCAGCTTTGTGCAAGTTGTGATATCTCCTCGAAAACTTCCTCTTGTGTGGATTGAGGTTCAAACACCTGTGAGACCTCAGCATTCACAGCTCTGAGCACGAGGTAAACCGCATTACCCGATCGAAGCTAAAGTTCCACGTCTCTTTCCGTTCCTGGCCCGTTGCGCTCTCGCTCGTGGAGTTGAGCACGATATCGCAATGGTCCCTCAGGTCTGGGAACGCCATACTTGCCAACGCTTCCTTCCGCGCTTTCTCGTCATTCGGACTCGGGACATCTGACGACAGCAGCGGTCGGACACGCGCAAAGACACGGATATTGCCCTTGAGCTCCTGCACCATATTATGCAGCCGCCGGCGCACCA
Organism: Lactarius trivialis; assembly: GCA_003315845.1. NCBI lineage: Eukaryota > Fungi > Basidiomycota > Agaricomycetes > Russulales > Russulaceae > Lactarius > Lactarius trivialis. Next base: position 80,371 of record QFDV01000466.1, read on the forward strand.
TCTCCGCCTCGCGCGCTTCAGCCTCGAGTTCGTCGACGCGGCGCTGCGCCGCTTCAAGGTCAAGCCGCAGCGACATTACGGTCCCAGCGGTCCCGTCGTTAGCCGCGCGAAGAGAGGCGAGCTGCGTCTGCAGGGTGGAGTTCTCAGCCTGCAGCGAGATCTGTGCGGCGCCTTGCCGCGCGAGGGTTTCTTTGAGAGACACGGAAGCGCTGCGCTCGCGCTCGAGGTCCTCGCGCACGGTAGTGAGATCGGCGCCGACGTCGTGGAGCTCGTTTTCGCGCCGTCGGGCTTCTGCTTCGAGCTCGAGGAGCTCCCGTGCGTGCCATTTGCGCAGAGCCTCGAGCTCGTCGGTTTGCGGTATCAGCTCCCGCCTGTGATTGAGCTCTTGCGTGCGCGCGGCGGAGAGGTGGCGCGTGAGGGAGAGTTTTTCTGCTTGCAGCGTCGCGACCTTTGTTCGCTCTGCGTCCATGTCCGCACATAACCGTGCGTTGTCAACCGTAGGCAGGCCCTGGAATGGTTGAAAGCGGAAGGTATCCGTTCCGATGCTAGTAAAGGTCGTCGTTTTGTGTGGTCCAGATAGCGTGCGTGCCCCAGCAGCTCGAGGAGCGGCCTTCGGCTGAGAAACATATCCGGGAGCCGCTGACTTCGGTGGAGCGCTAGTTGCGCGAGTAGACCGCGTAGTGATGGAAGTTGGTGGAGGACCAGACAATGTGGGCGGACGCGGCTTGGTTAGAGGCGGCGGCCCAATCCCCAGTCCGCGGGTAGTACCAACGTTCAGAGCAGACATGTTTGGTCTGAGAGGTCGTGTAGGTCGCCCACTGCCTGCTTCGGCAATGGTAGGGAGTTTTGACGGGTGTGCGGAATCATGCTCGTCGTCGCTAAGGACTTTGCGTTTGAGAGACGTCACGGCGGGGAGCGATGTGGAGAACGAGGCCGGCATACTGAGCGGTTCGAGTTGGGCGTCGTCGCGCGTTGCGTTCAGGACGCGTCAATCACGTGATGGTAATTCCCTATTAAGCGGCTAGATATAACTACTGGCTACTACGTCTGAAGCGTTGACAGTAACCCTTTCCAAACAAACTCCCGTGGATTCCCTCCAGACTCCGTATATTTTGCCAAGAAGAATTCGTCACTGCCCGCTGAGGAAGGGTCAACGTCAATTCCATCTAAATGCGACGCTCAACTTACGGGTATGGAATGACTTGTTCTTGTTCCAGATCCCGAATAATGACGCTGCCTCTTTTACATTCAGCTTCTCAGGAACCTTCAATATCTGAATGCCTCTCGTAAAAGTTGAGATCTCAGGTGCAATTTTGAGATATGGTGATGGTTGGAGCCATGATTGTAAGCCCAGAGCGTGACGCAACTCTTGTGAGAGACCGTAAGTTTTGTCCGATAGAGATAATGCTCCGATGACCGCGCCGCGGGCCTTTGTTATCAAAGTTCGTCGGTTCGTTTCAACAACACGAGTGTTTCAAATCACTTACAAACGTCTTGCGACCGCTGGCGTATTCAAGAAGTAGACGAGGCATGGACAAGTGCCACGCGCGAATGGTCTGGAATTGCGGGGTCTTGTATGCTGTTTTCGCGAAAAGCGCTTGGAAGTCGTCGACGGCAAGCAGAACAGGTATTCTGTAGCAAATTCCTGGCTGTCCTTCTCTAAGAAGAACGAGGAAACTCACCTCGTCTGCTTTCCAAGTGCTTCGAGCAGCGCGGTCAAAACAGTAGGCGCAGAGGTCTGATCTTTGACACCAACAGCGATCAAGTTTAGAAGCGGTGTGCCTTCGGGAAGTGATAAACCGTCATGCAGGTCGATCTTTTCCTCCGTGACCAGCGAGCCCAGAGCATGTTCGTTGACAGTGCGGAAGCGTTGGAGTGTTTGTTGAGCGAAAATATGCTGGAGATAGGTCCGTGTGTGTAGGTCGTATGAGTACGGTGTGGATGAATTCACAAGTTTGATAGCTTCAAAAATCTGAGTACACCTGGCCCATGCAGGACCAATTAGACTCACCACGTGGGATGTACATCACCAACCAGCCTGCAGATGCTGCATACTCTACACCTTGTATCAGCAAGAAACTTTTCCCGCAACCTGCAGAACCAGCTACGAGGAAAGTGGCGTGAGTTGACACCCAGATAACGAACTCAAGGACGGCGGAACTGACATAAGACAAATCTGTTCTTCTCACTCGACTCTTGACTTGCCGTCTGTAGCCGATCCACTAGTTTTATTGTGACGTCACGCACGACCGAGGCGGCTTTTGATAGAATCCGAAACTGTAGAAGAGTGTTCAGAGGAGAAATGGACGGTGTAGAAAGTTGCTCACATCCAAGAGTACATTGCGCGGCACGCCAAAGACCCGAACGGCGTCGTTCTCCGGTAACGGGAAGACCATGGCCTTTCCTGCGTTTCCTTCCGTCAGGTCTTCCTATACACCCCTTCAGAGACGTCCACACAGTTCTGCAAAGTCCATGAACGAACCGCATTGAATTCGGGAAGCGTAAGTTCATCTAGACGCTGGTTTTGGAATAACTCGTGCTTGAGTTGGTTGGCAGGAAGTGGTACGAAGGCCTAGTAAGGGTTCACAGGTTAGGCAATACGTCTCTTCGCAGACAGTGCCCACGCACCCCAGGAGATCTGGTATTCCTCATAGCCTCAAGGCGTTTCTGCTTCTTTGTTAGCTTCTGACCTTGACTTCCCTTGAACCCTTGGGCTAAGTAATGCTTAGTTCCACACCACGAAATACTCACGAAGCAACATACCATTCTGCCTGACAGGGCCGCCTTTCGCCTGAGCTGCGTATGAGCGGACTGATAAGTGTGACCCAGCTTCCCTAAAAGCATTCGCGGACCCACGCGACCACGCGGTCGCTGTGAGGAAAGACATTTACGGATGTGCTCGGAGCAAAAGATTCCGCCGTGGCACTTGGGGTTGCGCGTTCACGTGACAAGGGCGCTTGCGCGACTGACAGTGAGTTTGGACCTGGATGAACGCGTCCTTTTACATCAATGGCACAGCCAGATAGACAGCCTCGCTCTGGACTTGCCACCATTAGGCGCGACTTTTCATCCAATCTAACTATCGATCCGTCTCCTACACCCTCACTTTCCGTTCCCAGGCGATCGACACTCTCAGATTCACTCAGGAAGGCGATTCAAGATGGCGTTGCCAGCCGCGAGGCAGAGAAAGCTGCCCATACATCATCACAGAAACACACTCTTACGGTAGACGCTGCGCCTCAACCCAAAAAGCGCCGGCTTCCTAGTTCTTGGACCGACTCTGATCAATCATCCTCTTATGGATCTTCCCAGTCGTCACTATTTTCCACGACTACTGTTCGTGATTATCAGGCAGAGCACGAATCTCTGGTGGCTCCTGCTCGGCCCTCAAAGACTGCACAAATCCCTGACATCAAGCTGAGTCACGAGCAAAAACAAATTCTGGAAATAGTCAAGCAGAAGAACAACATTTTTTACACGGGAAGTGCAGGTGTGTCATCAACTTCTTGTCTACTTTACACTGCCAAAGCTCTTGTTTGTGAGCTTTTGTCTCTTGCATTGATGACGAGCATGTGCCGGCTGGAGTGGCTCTCTGCTGTCTTTGACCAAGGCTGACTTATTGCTAGGAACGGGCAAGTCTGTTCTCTTACGCGAAATCATCAAGACTCTCCGCAAGGAATATGTAAGAACGCCAGACGCCGTGGCCGTGACTGCTTCAACCGGTAATTAGGTCCTCTATGCATTATTTTTGTAGTGCTGAGGCGCATATATAGGCATCGCCGCTTGCAACATTGGCGGTGTGACAATCCATTCATTCGCGGGGATTGGCCTAGGCATAGAGAGTGCTGAAAAGCTCGCCGAAAAGATTTCGAAGAATAGAAAGGCTAGTGCAAGGTGGAGCCGGACTAGAGTCCTCATCATTGATGAAAGTTAGTGCCTCAATTTTTTTTTGGCAAAGCGTGTATGTGATGGCTCCAATAGTTTCTATGGTCGACGGCGAATTGTTTGATAAACTAGCTGAAATCGGGGGTATCATCAGGAAGAAGAAGACCGAGCCCTTTGGGGGCATTCAGGTGATGTGCCTTAATGTCCTTGGTGACCTTCAGGGCTGACGAGACTTCTCAGGTCGTCATCACAGGCGACTTCTTTCAGCTTCCACCTGTAAACAAAGGAAATAGGCCGATGCGTTATGCTTTCGAAGCTGCCGCTTGGAAGCAGACAATTAAAAGGGCAATCAGACTCACAAAAGTCTTTCGACAAAAAGACGAGGGTAAGCCCCTGGGTTTATATGGCCCTAGTTAGTTGGCTGAAAGAATGCAGAGTTCGTCGATATGCTCAATGAAATGCGGTACGGGACGTTGTCTCAAAGATCGATTGCAAGATTCCGGCAATTGTCCAGAGAAATCACATATGAAGATGGTCTGGGACCAACTGAGCTGTGAGTTGAAGTGTCTCGTACTTGCCGCGGTCCTAATTCATTGCTCCGTTCCAGTTTTCCGCGCCGTGAAGATGTGGATAACTCTAACAATCTACGTTTGAGCCGCCTTCGCGGCGAGAGCAAATCGTTTTATGCCAAGGACGGCGGTTTAGCCAGTGACGAGCAACGGAAAAGACTTCTCGACAATTTTATGGCCCAAGAAGTGTTGCATCTTACTATTGGCGCCCAAGTCATGCTTATTAAGAATGTTGACGAGACGCTTGTCAACGGGAGCGTGGGCATCGTCGCGGGGTTCGAGGCACCCCTCGAATTTGCCCAGGAATTCGAGTTATTAAAGGAGCGAGCCCAAAACAACAAATCACAAGAACCGATTTTCCTGACAGATGTTCCTCCAGGGACACGGGCTGTTAAGGCGCTATCACCCGACGAGGCGAGGAAGAAGAGACCAGTAATCATTTTCACCGTCCCCGGAGGCTTCGTACGTCGGGTGATGCTCGAACCGGAAACGTGGAAAGTGGAGCTACCAAGTGGTGACATTCAGGCATCACGGACGCAGGTGCGCTTGCTCTGATCACACGAATCCCTCTTACGTTAACCACGGCCCCGTAGTATCCTCTCATTTTGTCATGGGCCATGTCCATACATAAATCGCAGGGTCAGACACTCGAGAGGGTAAAGGTAGACCTCGCTAGGGTCTTCGAGAAAGGCATGAACGCTCTTCTCTAGCTTCCTTAACGTGTACCGATTGTGCCTGTTAGGTCAAGCCTACGTAGCCCTTTCGCGTGCTACTTCTCTTGATGGTTTGCAGGTCCTGCATTTCGACCCCAGCAAGGTATGAAAGTCGATATATTTCTCTCTCATTCTACTCATCATGTGCCCAGGTACTCGTAGACGCAAAGGTCAAACAGTGGAGTGCGGGCTTAGAGACGTTCCGTGAGACAATTTCAGTCGAAGATTCGGATGATGCGAACTCGGAGGAAGACATTATACTGCTTTGAGAGCTTTGAGCGCGCTTCATTCTCGCTTTTTCTCGGTTGCCCACAAACAATACCACGACACCAAGGAACAGGTGATCTCTTCAGTATCAGGCATACCCATGTTATTTTTGCGCTGCTGTAATCGTGTACATCATTATTTCCAAGATTATTTGTCAAACAAATGTCCTTCCGAGCGCCGACGCTACGGACCGCACTTTCTGGTCCTTCTTCAACTTAATCTTGAAGACGTATGAATCGATCAGATGACCCAGCAGAGCCTGCCAGCACAGTCTCTCATCATCGATCATCATGTCTGAACCGCTCTTTCTCGGGCTTGATCTCTCGACTCAGCAGCTAAAGGCGCTCCTCGTCGATGAGAAGGCCGCAGTTGTGCATGACATCGCAGTAGGCTTTGACAAGGATTTACCGAACTATAGGACCACGAACGGCGCTACACATGGCCCAGGAGCCGGTCAAGTCACGTCGCCTGTGGCGATGTGGGTCGAGGCACTCGACCTAATCCTGCAGCGCATGAGAGATGCGGGCGTCGACTTTAGCCGGATCCGCGCCGTCTCTGGTGCAGGTCAGGTACGACCATCACCCACGGCGTTTCCCTACGTGATCTTTAACCCGCTTGTCGCGCTACTGTAGCAACATGGCTCCGTCTATTGGTCAAAATCTGCAGCGGATGATCTCGCTTCGCTGGATCCTTCAAAGTCGTTGCTCTCGCAACTCAACCCAAACGCATTCTCTATCCACGACTCACCCATCTGGCAAGACTCGTCCACGACACGGGAGTGCCGCGAACTGGAGGATGCCATAGGTGGCCCTCAAGCACTGGCCGACCTCACAGGCAGCCGTGCGTATGAGCGTTTCACGGGAACACAGATCAAGAAGGTATGCCGTTCCTGTCTACTCATATATATCAGATCTATATGACTCGTCTCTAGATTCGAAAAGATAGACCCGATGACTATGGGGCAACCTCTAGAATATCGCTCGTCTCTTCGTTCCTACCTTCACTTTTTCTCGGCCTCATTGCTCCCATCGAGGTTTCGGATGCGAGTGGCATGAACTTGATGGACGTCGCGTCCAGTATATGGGATGAACGCCTTCTCCATGCATGCGGAGGACCTGAGTTGCGAGAAAAGATCGGTCCGGAGCCTGTGATTGGTGGTACAGCCCTGGGCAAGGTAGCAATCTGGTGGGTCAACCGATGGGGCTTCGACCCAGGTAAATGGCATTCTCCAAACCTTCTACGAAGTGCAAAATTAAACACCGAGCCTTAGATTGTCTTGTCGCCTCTTTCACGGGAGATAATCCAGCGACGATGGTGGCACTGTCGACTCCTGGTGACGCTGTGCTCTCACTTGGGACGTCGACCACCTTCCTTCTCGCAATATCACCTTCCAACACGCCTCCTGCCCGCTTCACCACATCCCACCTCCTCGCGCATCCGACCACCACAGACGCCCATATTGCCATGCTGTGCTACAAGAATGGTGCGCTTGCGCGTGAAAAAGTCCGTAACGAACACGCAGACGGAGACTGGGCGCGCTTTAACGAGCTGGTGACAGCCACGCCGCCTGGGAACAACGGTTGCTGGGGGCTGTACTTCCCGCTCCCTGAGATTATTCCACCCAACGTTGTCGGCAATTTCTACTTTGAAACCCAACACGGCACGGCAACACCTACTCAAGTCGGGGCACTGCCGGCAAGAGCACACCCGCGCGCAATCCTCGAGTCACAATTACTCTCTATTCGAGCACGCGTGACAGCTATTCTGCAGCAGGATGCGCCGCATCTGCGGCGACTTGTGCTGACCGGAGGTGCTTCGACAAACCCTACGATCCGCCAATTGGCTGCAGATCTGTTTGGCATCCCCGCTTATGTTGCAGAGGATACGTCTGAAGCCGCCGCTACTGGAGGTGCGCTGCTCGCGCGGTACGCTGGTGGAAGAGCAAAGGCGGGACTCGCGATTCATTTGAAAAGACGCGAGCTGGCGACGCCGAACGGATGAAGCTTGTCGCGGAGCCCGATGAGAAGATCGCAAAGGTGTATGATGGATTAGTTGAAACATATTCGCTTTGCGAGAAATTCGTAGTAAATGTTTGTAGCACAGTAGGATGAAATCAGTGTGTTATCAAGTCTCACGGTCCGGCATGGTTCGTAAATTCTTCTGCTCACGGGTTCATCGCTATCCATTGTCCCGGGGCATCACATTTCGTTTATTTCTCCGAGCCGACTCCCTCACAACTCAATACTTGCGACCAGGGTACAAAGTTAGAATGGATACAGGGGCACCGATGTCAAGTTCTGCGAAGCGCCGCTGCGATGGATCGGAGGACGCTGCACAGGGAAGCCCCAAACGCGTCAGAATAGATGCACAAACAGCTGTAGACGTCAGCTCTCTCAACCCGAGCTCAGAAGTCCTCCAGGGCGACAAGAAACCCTCAAAACGACGCGACGCAGCAGGATACCCGAAATCGCGTCACGGAAAGGGAAAGGACAACAAGAATGTGGGGCGGCGACGTGGTAACCGTTCAGAAGTCAACGAAACACGCACAGGTGCCTCTGAGACCGACCCTCAAGATTCGTCGGAAAAGTCTCCTCGTCTCCCAAAACGCCAGTCTGCGATCCTGCTCGGTTTTTGCGGGACAGGGTGCGCAGGTATGCAGATGTTGGTGTCGTCCCTCGCTCTACCGTATCCATGCACCCAACGAATGTGTTTTGTAGCCAGCCAGATGTGCGTACGATCGAAGGAGTGCTATTCGACGCGCTCGTGCGAGTCGGCGCGGTGTCGTCGGATAATGCAGACGACCCCACGAAAGTCAACCTCGGACGTGCGGCTCGTACGGACGCAGGCGTTCACGCAGCGGGAAATCTCGTATCCCTGAAGTTGATCACACAAATTCCAAGCGTTCCAGATGTAGTTGAGGCGGTCAACGAGCTTCTGCCGCCTGAGATCCGCGTTTGGCGCATCATCCGTGTGCAGAATTCATTCAACGCTCGAACGTGCGCGCGGTTTCTCCCCTTCTAACCCGCATGCTCAACTTCTTTATCTCTATAGATCTTGCGATAGTCGCAAGTACACGTACTTCTTCCCGTCCTACCTCCTTATACCGCCGAAGCCGGGCAGTGGTCTGTACGAAACTCTCCACCGCCAGGTAGCCCCCCTGTCAGGAACATCATCTAAGGGCACCGCGTGCCCGCCTCCTGATGCCGCTCATCCGTTCTGGACGGACTCTGCCCCTGTATCGTCGAAGGACGATGATTTACAAAGGAAGCGTCATTGGCGCGCTGGAACAGAGGACATCCGGAGACTACGGGAGATCGTCAAGAAGTTCGAGGGCACTCGCAACTTCCACAATTTCACTTTAGGTCGTGAATTCAGTGATAGGAGTACTCAAAGGCATATGAAGAAGATTGAAGTTAGTTGGTTTCTTGTCACAACGGCTGCAGGGGCTAACAGCACAGCAGATTGCTGACCCAGTTGTCTATGGCAGCACGGAGTGGATCAGCGTCATGTTTCACGGCCAGAGCTTCATGCTTCACCAGGTACTCGGTCGTTTACGGACAGTTGTTCTACCGCTTACCCTTATTATCAGATCGTGCGTGCGCAGAGCAAAAGTTGTCGCTTCCCCACTCATAGCGCCTTGCCTCACAGCGCAAAATGGTTTCTGCATTAGTTTTATGCTGCCGCACATGTACACCCCCGCAGGTCATCGAAGAAGTGCGTTACAAATTTCGTCCTTTTAGACATCATTGTAGATCTGATATACGTCGACCCCAAGCTGTACGGTCCACGACAGGTTTTCATTCCCAAGGTGCCATCTCTCGGCCTCCTGCTCGAGTACCCAATATTCGAGTCGTACAACCGCAAGATCGAGAGCGTAAACGAGAGCTTGTCGCCAGAAGACCCAGAGTTTCGTCCTCCGATCGACTTCGAGATCCATCGCGAGGCAATTGAAAAGCTCAAGCAGACGCACATATACGATCGGATGCGAGAGACTGAAGACCATAGGGCTGTGTAGGTGTCATCGTAAGTGCCGTACAGTATACTTTGACACGAGCGTCTAGATTCGACGCTTGGGTACGCACGGTTGACGCGTATTCCGGTGACGACCTTCTCTACCTTAACCCGAGAGGTATCATCCCTGCCGCGGCGGTGCTCAAGAAAAGTGAACGAAGACAGAACCCGTTCCGAGAAAAGAAGCGCTTCGACGCAACAGATTTCCCGGCAACCAGCAAGACCGAAGTGGATGAACAGGAAGAAGACGAGGAAGAGCAGGGTACTATAATAGATAAGGCAGAGTTAGTGGACATGGAAGGCTGATGGGGGGGCATAATCTGACTGATGTACGACACTCGTAAGTGTCAGCGTGAAACCTGCACGAGTTGCGAGTTACATCATGGAATGTCAACTAGCCATGCGGACTAGATCTCGCAACACCCACTTCAGCCATTCGATCTGATGTCCGATAAGTTTGTGAACAGTGCGAGAGGTTTCTGGAGGTGAGCACACGATCTATGTTACTGTAGCAATCCACTGTTGCCAGAATCCTTAGTAATTAAATTCCCAAGGACAGGGGTTCAGAGTCATTAGTACTTCAGCGCACGCTGTTTCTTTCTACCATCGTTTCTACCATCATCGCAATGCAGGTGTTCGTGAAGACTTTGAATGGGAAGACAGTTACACTTGAGGCTAAGTCCTCTGAAACTGCCTATTTTCTCAAAGATAGAATCCGGGAAAAGGAAAGGTTTGTTTTCGAGATTGCCAGGTCAAAAGAATCATCATCGCTCACATATCATATCACAGAATTCCCCTTGATCAGCAACGTATGTTTATGGTCATCGCACCATCACTTTCCTGGCATTGACTAAATTTAATAGGACTCATTTTCGCTGGGAAGCAGCTTGAGGACGACCATACTCTCTCTGATTACAATATACAAAACGAATCGACTCTTCATCTGCGTACGATACCACGTTTTCCTCGCTCCATTATATGATTGATACTTTCTGTAGTTCTTCGTCTTCGTGGCGGCGGCTACCCCTCTATATCTTGGATAAGGCTGCCAGATTGAACAATGATCATGAAACCGATAAATCAAAGTTCTACCCCCTATATAACAAGGTTTTAACTACTGGTTCCCTCCGGACTCGGGCTACGATGTCTGTCCAATTTGGGGTATCCCAGACCCCGACACAGGTGTCGACTATGTTGTTACTTACGTCATCGAACACCAGCGGCGGCCTCTGTTGCTTCTTGAGGCCAAACCACCATCCAATTTTTACCATGATTTGGGACGTGAAAACGCCATCTCCCACGTAATGCAACACTTTGATGAGATTGGGCCAACCAATCAAGATGTACAACGACTGTACGCTATTTCGGCAATTGGGAAAAAGTGGAGGGCGAGTTCATGTCACGAAAGGCAAAGGGAGCAGTGGTGGTCAGCCGGTAATGGGTGTTGCCGAACTGGACTCTTTGAGGTCTTCTGTCTTCAGACGCGAAGTGTTGGAACCAGGATATTACATCTGACGCTTCTTACGACGCGTTACGGAGCATCGTCAACACGATCAAAAGCTACGTTACCTGATACTGTCAGTTTAGCTCGTGTTCCTACTTATTATACGTTGTACGGGGTCGAAAGTGCGCGCGAGAGATGTGGGCAGAGGGTGGATTGAAATAAATGAGCCTATGTGACAGATAAATCATCTGTAAGAGCGCGCTGTGCTAAATCGAGCCAGGAATGTGAAGGGAGGATGGCACCATGCAAGTCCAAGTCCGAGAAAGCCGATTGCGTAGAGAGAAGAGTATGAGGGAAGCGACAAGCCAAGTCTTCGATTTTGACCAGATCACGCCAAACTAAGTTGAAAATGGGACAATGTCATTGAGCTGAACGGATACTATACACAGGCCAGTACCTAGGGAGACGGTAAATCGTAGACTGTGAGGGAATACGAGGGACCCTAAAACCTAAACTCTCGTGGCCGGTCGTGAATGAGAGAAAGAGTGGTCGCGTAGCAACTGTGACCTGGATTTCTTACCCAGGCCTCCCTCGAGGCGCGACGGCACCAGCATGCGAGGGCGATGTAGATGCTGTAGACGAGCGTAGTGTGGACTCGATGCCGCTTGGGGCTGTAAGGGCTTGCTGGTACAATATCTGAGTCCGAGTCACTGACTATGAACGTAGCCTTTGATCCTTCTTGGCAATACTCTGTAACACTGCGTAAGAGGTGTCCAAGAAGATATCTGGGTTCCAGCATTCGAGGAGCGTAGACTGCAAGGAGCTTTTTGCGGCTATCCCTGTCACCGTGAGAGGGATAGCCCAAAAAGCTCCTTGCGGTCTCACAGGCTGACCCCCGCTGCTCCCCTGGCCAATCGCAACGGAAGCCGCCCTCCATCTCTTGCCGACTGCGGAAATTATGAACAGGCGGGGTACATGGCATGTACCCCGCCTGTTCGTAATTTCCGCAGTGCTTGGCCCGACGGTGTCCAGACGGTGTATAACCTGCTCA
>QFDV01000468.1:0-23875 GCA_003315845.1 Lactarius trivialis
CGTGTGTAGCTGTCACACCGCTACATCTCTCCTGTTTTGACACTCCACACACTAATTGTGTGATCATAAGAGCCTGAGACAATGCTCTGAGTATCTGGTGAGAATGCCACAGAAAAGGCACTAGATCTGTGTCCAGTAAATGGACCTGCCACCATCTCTCCTGTCATGCCATCCCATACACGAATGGCTCCATCAGCTGAGCCTGAGGCAATTTGCTGGCCATCTGGTGACAATGCAACAGATCTGACTTCGCCCCCATCAGTTGAAATCACTAACTCTGATGGTGGCCAATGAGACAATCTCCCATGTTTCACACATAAGATTTGAGGAAATGAGCTGGAATAATGTAGAGAGACAAGAGAACCAGTTGGTGCAAATGAGAGAGCAGAGAGATAGACATGTGGTGCACTCTTTGCCATGGCCCCCCTAAAATACCGCACAAACACAGAGGCATCATTGACAAATAACCTGAATTCCTCTAGCTCTGCCTGTGGAGCCTGCTGCAATTATAGCTATTAGTTGTTTGTCCTCCTCATCAAATCAACAATTAAATTATACTCACACTCTGACCAGAGGCTAACCACACATTCAGGGCTGAGCATGCTGCCAAAGCAAGACCCACACAGTTTGTCAAGCTAAGGGCCTCCAGCCAAAAGAGAAGTTTTGTCTTGAAGAAAGTTTGAAGTTTTCCACACAGATCAGTTTCAAAGCCAATATGTTCCAAATGATCATCCCAGAAACGACAGGCATATGACAGAGCAGGTGGGATGTGTTCATCAATGCAAGACTCAAGGTCTGTGACATCTTTGTTAGCAAGATAAGATGTTTCGAGATTGCAGATGTTGAATTTGAGGCTATCGAGTAGTAGGCCAATACAGGAATGAGCCAATTGATGGTGAGCATCATGAAGGTTGACATAAAATTCACCACTCTTCTCTTTACTTGTGAGGAAATCACGGAACGATGTATGGAGAGGAGTGATGGGAAGGTTTTCATTAGATGAATTGATGTTACTCAACAATGAGCCAAGACGATGGAGCAATATAAGAACAGCACCACTGTCACCGTCACCATCATCATTGTCATTGTAGCTGTCGTCATCAGTGCCAGCACCGACATGTCGTCGCAGGGTAGTCAGGGAGTGGATACTGAGAGGTTCAACTGAAGTGATGAGCTGTCCCACAACAGAGCAGAATAGAAGCTGTGATTCTTGGTCTGTGAAGTATCCTTCAAGCACTTCCTTGTATAACCCATCCAACGGGTCTTGACCATGTCCATCACGATTTGTACTGGGTTTCAGGAGATGGTTTATACACTTCTTCCTGTTATAACCAAAGCGCCCAGGAGGATCTAAGATGAATTGACTCGCAACCGCTGCCCACTGAAACAATCCCTCCGCCTTCAGTGCTAGCGCATCGCCATAATTTCTGAACGTGGCCAAAGGGAGCCTCTCTTGAAGAAAGACAAGAATATCATCGTGAGTTTTAGCAGCCAGCTTAGAATCCCTCATTTGTCTGATTCTGACTGAGGGCACTCCGACGAGCGCAGGCTCAATGCCATCCTCTGGTCTTGAGGTGATGAGCACACGGAAGTTCAATGGGAGTCTGATTAGGTTTTTAGCAAGAAATGTGTGTAATCCTGTTCTTCCAGTTGCATCACCACTCTCGTCCAAGGCATCGATTACGACGAGAATAGGGCCGACGATGTGCAAGCCCTTGAGGGGTTCGAGGATAAGTGATTGAAACAGAGTCTCATAGTCACGTGTGCCAATGCGAAGAGAGGAGCTGTCCTTAACAACTCTTCCAAGAGCAGTTTTAAACGATGGATAGCGGTCGGCGAGATCACGAGCAAGAGTCGTGAAGAGGTGATAAGCCTCCCGTTTGGATTGCTCCTTCCGCAAGAAGATAAACGATGATGTAAGGCGGTGCATCGAATCGAAGCGACGTGCGATCTCGTGTGCAATGGATGACTTTCCCGTGCCTGCTTGGCCGAAGAGAACAAGACAACGCTCGGAAGCGGGATCGTTCACCCAATCAATAATGAAGTTCAGGAAGGCCGTGCGTGTTCCCGTAAGACAGCCCTTGTCGGGCGTGAATCGCGACCCTGTCCCGTATGGGATTTCTCTGATTTTTGCATCTAGGTCTGTGAACAATTCTTAGATCGATAAGCCTCAAGGTATCTGGACTACGTACCGACGTCTGAGACTTGGCTGGACACCCACTTCAGCTGCGTAGCCATCCCGTCAAGCTGGATTGAAACCCTGCCGACATTGGCCGAAATTACTCCCACATCGGCTGAAAGTATCCCCACATTGGCAGAAATTATCCCTACATTGGCTAAAATTATTCCCACATCGTCCAGAATTTGGAGTGCAGTTATCTCTGTGGTGATTGCAGCCTCGTCCAAGAAAGATTTGCGCAGTTCGAGAAGCGTCGTGCGGAAGTCGGCCACTGAAACGGGTAAAGATTACGTACAGAACTGCGAATCCTTTGCATACGATCGGATAAAGTCGCAGCAATTACAGACATGTTGCAACATGAGCGTGAGGATTTGTGCCTGCCTGGGAACACGCTCGATAGTTTTGAAAGTGTCTTCCTGGTTTGCAAAATCAAAAGCATCATGCACCGCGACAAGTAAAGTCCGGATGTTGTCGTCACGCTGAAATTGTTCTAGGAGGGCCTAAAATATAGCATAAGTATTCCATTCGGATAATAGTGCAGACAAGTCACCTTGGGGATCGCAAAAAGTAGACTATATGCCATCTGTGCATACGGATGAAGCTGAGGAGGAATTCGGCTCAGTCAAGGACAGCAAAAAGGACGTTGCGACGCACCCCTGCTACTGGGCTTAGAGTATCCATCACCCACTTGATCCTCTCAAGAGCACCTTCCCACGTTTTCGAGAGATTAATTGTCACCATAACTTCTTTGGCGTCGTGGAGAGCATTCTCAGCCGCCTGTCGATCAGTCGCTGGCGGCATAAGGTCGCTCAGCTCACTAGGAAAGCTGTCCGTCGGAGGTAAGAGTGTTTCGGAGCCGATGGTGACGGTGGATCGAGTGGTGTTTGTAACTGTCGTCACAGCTTCGCCGGCGACACGAAGAAAATTCTCGGCAGGTGGCATTCCCGCTCGCATATCGGTCGCCGGCGGCATAGGGGCGCTGGGAAGGCGATCCGTCGGAGTTGAGAGTGTTTCAGCGCCAATGGCGACGGTAGATTGAATGGTGTTCATGGTGTCCTGGGCCGCAGAGGGCTTCGCAGTTGTTCTAGTGAGCAACTCGTTTACTTCGGTTGATTGGGGATTGGTGACGTCAATGGGCAAGACCGGATATGAAGTTGTGTTCGATGACACAATGACCGTCAAGTAGAGTGTGACCGGCTGGATCGACTGTCCAGCCTGTTTGTCCCCGTTGGCGAGGACAAAAGGAACGTCTACAGCAAATGATGTTCAGCTAGTCGAACAAACGAAGTTCCTAATAAGAAACCAACCAGTTTGAGATTCGACAGGTATCATCTCATGCGTTCCGATAAGGATATCTCGACGTCCAAACCGCTCCGCATAAAGACGCAGTACAAGACCTGAGGACGGTTGTACAATGCTGGACAGATCTCTCAGCCAGAAAACAAGACTAAAAAGAAACACCTTACAAGGCATCAAGGATCTCGTTCCACTGCACCGCCGTTCCCTTCGTCTGCACGCTCGATGTCTTCTTTTCCGTTGCCTGACTGGTCACAGTAGCAAAGAACTTCAGGCCAAATATATTCTTGACGCGGGGAACATTGTGCGCTCGGAGGACTAAAAACGATTTTCAACACTCATCGGGAGATCAACGAGTCAGGATTCCGGTACATACCAGTCACCTCAACACGTAGCCGGGCTGGGCTTCCTTGCGATTCGGCAATTTGAGGGCTATCCAAGGACGGTTCGAGTATCGGTACACAAAAGGAGGAATTGACGCACCCAGTTCCTGCATCTTGTGACGCTGAGGGCTCCGGACTGGAGTAGTGGGTCAGTATCATGAAAATTATGGGTCAATGGCCATCTACGCACAAATTCGACTCTACATCTTGTGCGGCGGCCATACTGGATTGAACAATTTTTTTAGGGGGATAGAGTGAGCTTGAGGGTAAGCGTACAATTAGAGCGTCTAGATAAGCCACGCCTTGTCCGCATGGTGATGCCAACAGGATATGTCAACCCTTCACCCCAAACACGTCACCTGATGTATGATGCAAAACGGTAGCCGCGAGACCCGGGCCTGATACTGGTGCGTCGGCCGACGGTTAACGACAAATCCTGGCTTCGCACATATTACAACGTGAAGTTGAGATCTGAGGCTGCCAGTGAAGGTTCTGAGTCCTCTCCAGGCCACGGATGTAGCGGGCCGAAAGGGACAGATGGTCAAGCAGATACTTGGACAAAGTTTGGACAACCTGTACTGCACCAGCTGCGACGCGACCTCGAACTTGCCAGTGGATTTGAAGGACACAACACTCTTGGCACTATGGCTGCATTTCCGATTTCTACTCATCACATATCCCAATGTTTATACAATACAACATTCTATGCTCTGCATGAAAATCAGACCCACTGCTTCTTCCCGTCGAACGTTCGATGCAACTTTCAACGATCTTAGCCTAGTATAGGTTTCCAGTTGGCCATCATTGGTGGAGGCCTGTCGTCGTTCTACGTTGCATCTCGCCTCTTGTCGATATTCCCGCAGAGTAACACTCACACATCCCAGTTGAGAGTACGGTCTCGTTCGCTACGGTGTTGCGACACTCTGAGGTCAAAGCATTTCCTCGAGCCTTACTAACGCTCGCGCACACCACGCTCGATGTGCCCGTGCGCGACGTCCCGACCGGTATGACGTCCGTCTAACACACCGATCTGCCGCGCTGGGACAACACAGGGACCCCTCAGCTGCGTACATCGATCCCGCGCTTGGTTAGGCATCTGCGCGCAGGGCGCAACGCGTGGGTGCTTGACGGATCGGGGCGCACAATGCGACGCGTCTACGCGTCCGGGTGGTCCGCGACGCGCGCGCACGTCGACGATGCTCGACGCGCGCAGGTCGATTACCACTTTTCGACAGCGCCGACGCACGTGAAGCGCTCAGCGAGTACTCGAAGGACGTACTCGTTGCGGACGACGCGATTGATTTGGAGAGCGTGTCGTGGGAGGGCGTGCGAGCGAGACGCGTTGTGCAGTACGACCAGTGGAAGAAGATCGACGCTGAGGAAGTGGGACGCGGCGCGGAAATGGAGATAGAGCGCGAGAGAATGGGTTGGGCACTGTTCTGTACTGATGCCGATTTTCGAGCAGCAAGGTCGCGATTTGGCCTGATTGGTAGTTACTCTTACGTCGCAATACATAGCATGCTTCATCTTTCTTGCGCACCCACTGACAAAGGCGTACTTTCTGGGATTGCGCAATAGAACGCGAACTGCTGACTGATACACCCCCGTTTCGTCCGAATGTGATAGCGCAAGCGCGTCCATCTCACCCAATGGCAGAGTATAGTAGAACCTTCTCCACGCAACAGTAGTCAGAGGTCGGAGGAACATTAGATGCATCCTCGATACTGCCTAGATATAAAAGACCCCCACTTTGGGCGTTCACCTTTCAGCACAATTATCCATCTACCAAACTCACATACATGTCTGGCTTCAAGAAATTCGCAGTCGTCGGCGCAGGCAACCTCGGCCGCTTCATCGTCGAGGAGTTACTCAAACAGAAAGCCGCAGGCGCCATCGAACAGATCACGATCGTGACGCGCCCCGTACGTCTCATCCCTTCCACGTTTCCCCCACTAACAAAAGTCCCCACTAGGCCTCCAAAGACAAGGAACAAAACAAGACGTTCGCCGCGCGCGGCGTGCACATCGCCACCGCCGAATATACCGACCTATCAGCACTCACGACTGCGCTCGGCGGCGCGCACGTCGTCATTTCCACGGTCAGCCACAGCACGCTCGCGATCGACACACAGGTGCCCATCGCGCAGGCAGCCAAGTCCGCCGGCGCGCAGGTCTTCATTCCGAGTGAGTTTGGCGGGCCGACGGATAATCAGGAGGACTGGCTGCTGGGCCATAAGGGCGCGCTGCAGGCCAAGCTGCGCGAGGTGGGTCACTGCTGGGTCCCCCGCTGCTGCTGGTGTACACCGGCCCGTTCGCGGATACGATATGGACCGAGTATGTTTTGTTTTCTTTGACTTTTTGCGTCTGGCTGATTGGAGTTCCGTGAACACATAGCGACCTGAATCTGAATGTGAAAAGTGGGAAAGTCGCTATTGGCGGCGATGGTAATTCGCAGATCTCGTTCACCGCGCGCCGCGACGTCGCGCGATTCCTTGCATATGTCCTCGTTCACGCCTCCAAGGCCCGGCTACAGAACCAGACCCTCCGTCTCGAGGGTGACCGCACGGTATGTACAAGTTGCTAGTTATCATTTTCGCGCTTACCAGTAAGGCTTCGTAGACGTTCAATGAGATATTTAAGGGTTACGATGAGCGCACCGGCACGAAGCTCGACGTGACCTACCGCTCGCTTAACTCATTGCGCGCGAAGCTCGCGGAGAATCCGCAGGACTTCGACGCATACGTACATGTCAACTGGGTTACAAACGGGCTGAATGGGGAACCCGACAACGGTCTCTACCCAGAATGGAACCCCACGAATGTTCTCGACACCGTTGCGCCGAGGAAGTGAGTGATCGTGGTGGGAGTTGAGACGAATCGGAAATTGTCTCGTGTTGCATGTATAAGCTAGGAAAATTAGAGAACCATGCCCATGTTTGATTTCAGCCAGCGCACGTAGACAACTAGCTCACTGATATCTATTACACAAGCAACTGATCGGCTATAAGACTCTCCCTAGCAGCTTCAACATTCCAAACTCGCTTCAGTATAAGTTGTAAGAGTACATCTGGCCCCGGCGTGCCTTCAACCACGGGAACTCCGCCTGGTTCGTCTTTCTTACGTCGCCCTGACGGCGCGTCGTCCTCGACATCGACAGGTGCGGGAACAACTAAGCCGTCAGCGTCAGCAGATCCAGCTGCCATACGGTTCTGTAGCGCCTCTTGAGCACGCGCATAGCTCTCTGCCGGTGCATGTTCGCTGTCGCCGCGCCTGTCGACGACGCACATGCCACGCGTGAATTCACCAGTTCTTCAGTAAACGTGGTCAACTCCGTTGGTAATTGATAAGCCATAAACACACACCGTTCCATCTCGAATCGGCGCCGACGTACGGTCCACCCAGGAGCGGCTCCCTCCAACCAAGGCGGGTGCGCAATCGCGGCCCAAACTGCGGCAATGTCGTGCAGCTCCATTCCCTCCAGGCCGTGCGCGCGCATAACGTGGCGCATGCGTCGAAAGAACGCACTAGAAAAGTGCGTGAGCGGCGTCTTGCCCGCGGGTACAGACGGTGTGTCTGTTTCGAAGGTAGGGTCTACGTGTGTAGAATAGGTAGCGAAAGAGAGAGAGTGGGAGCAAGTAATGTCCAGAGGGAGTAGGAGCACGCGCTCGAGTGGCAGGCATGTAGGTGTGGAGGTGAGTACCTCAGTGACGGCGAACGGATCTGAGAAAAAATTGACTGCGCACGAGCACGTATGTCAGCAAACAGAGATGGGGAGGGAAAAGAAGGGGCGCACATTCGGCGGAAGCGGTGACATTCCCGGGTACATCGAGCGCACCACCCATAATCACGACCCGACCGATGCGCTCGCGCACTAACGCGCCATCTAAGCGCAGCATGCGGGCGAGGTTGGTTTGTGGGCCCAAGACGATATACGTCACCGAGCGCGGTGGGTTGTCACGTAGGAGGTCGAGCGCGACTTGATGGCCAGGAAGGTCGCTCAGTTCGAGCTGTGGATGAACGCCTATGGAAAGCAAGTCCGGTGGGAGATCAAATTCCGGGTGCGAGTGCGTTATTTCACTCAAGCCGTCGCTTGTGTACCTCAGTTACGATGGACCTCATTGAGGGTGGACATATGCGTACCGACCATGAAAGTAGGCTGCGTTATGCAGTTCCCCGCTGAGGGGACCCGCAGAACCTTTGACAACGACAGGCTTTCGCGCGGAAGAGTAGTTTGGGAAAAGTTCACGCTGCTCCGGGTGTTGCTCGATATGCCGACCGACCGCTTCGTATATTTTAAATATATTGAGGCTGAGAAGGTGTGAGTGGTTCTGAGACAAGACAAGTACGGAATTATAACGCGCACTAGGAGGCATCCAAGTCCGTGTTCCCTACGGTCGGACATACGGTGACGAGACGATGTGGATGCTAGGTGCAGGGCGTACCAAAGGACACTATAAATGCGAGGATCTCGATTTCTGGAGATGCGAGGGCCAATAAACTATTAATGATATCAATAAATGCTGTTGAATGGAACATGAAGGACAACATTGCAAGTGCGTCGTCTACACCGGGATCGGTGTCAACTGTGGGAAGCGATCTTGAGTACCAGGCGAAGCAAGTTATGGCGGAGAGACAAACTGATGACAGGTATTCTAGGCATTGCCACGGTCCTTTAGCGAAAGTCTAGATATTGCCAGTGGGGTATTGACAGTGAGCTGATGGTGAGAGATAATCAGCCCAAGCCTTACTTCGGGCCGTTTTCCGATATCTTTGGCCCTCACGAGGAAGAGACACCATGGCGTTAGTACCCAACCGCGGCTCCATTAAACGGAGAATTGTGTGATACGATGTGTTTTTCTGAGCAAGGGAGGGTGGCACACTGCTCAGAGCCCTGCCTGTAGACTGTGTATGAGGCATATATCTGAGGTAGTGCACACTCGAGTGTACTCGACGAGTTGCACGCGGGATATTCCGAGAAACTATACAGTGTTACTGTGGCTGTCACGATCACGTACACGGGCAAGGTAAACACACAGCGTCGAGACGATAACGATTAACGACAATGGCTGAATCTTTGCGTTTCCTTGGTTCTCTCTGTGGTCACCAGGGCTGGGTCACTGCCATCGCTACCTCTTCAGAAACTCCAGATGTCATCTTGACTGCCTCGAGAGGTAATTAAACTAGACTATTTTTCTCAAATACATTTTCGCTTAACGTCCCAAAGACAAGTCTATTATCGTATGGCAGCTCACCCGCGACGAGGATTCATACGGGTACCCAAAACGTATCCTCCATGGCCATAATCATTTTGTCTCTGACGTCGTCATCTCCTCTGACGGCCAGTTCGCCCTCTCTTCATCTTGGGACCACACACTCCGCCTTTGGGATCTCAACACCGGCCAAACCACCCGCAGATTTGTTGGCCACACATCTGACGTTCTTTCCGTCAGCTTCAGTGCAGACAACAGGCAGATCGTGTCTGGTTCACGTGACAGGACTATCAAGCTCTGGAACACTCTCGGCGAGTGCAAATACGACATCAAGGAAGACGGCCACGCCGAGTGGTACGCCGCAACATTTTGTCCTCCACCCGCGGCATTTTGATACCTTCCGTAGGGTGTCTTGCGTACGCTTCAGCCCCAATGTGATGAACCCTGTCATCGTCTCGTGCGGTTGGGATAAAGTTGTAAAGGTGTGCTTTTTTTTCTAACTTCGACATTTCATTCTCCTACGCCTAGGTGTGATGTTACAATATATATTTGCTACTTCAGAGGGTTACACCCCGATGAGACTATGATATATCACCAAGATCTCTGACCTTTCCTCTCATACACATTCAATTATTTTACGTCCAACTCACCCCACTGCACAGGTCTGGGAACTCTCAAAATTCAAGCTAAAGACCAACCATTACGGCCACACGGGTTACATCAACACTATTTCCGTCTCTCCAGATGGCTCGCTCGCGGCTTCAGGAGGCAAGGACGGTATCACCATGCTCTGGGACCTCAACGAGGGCAAGCACCTTTATTCGCTCGAAGCGGGCGACATTGTCAATGCTCTTGTCTTCTCACCCAACCGGTACTGGCTGTGCGCTGCGACCGCATCGTGCGTCAAGATCTTTGACCTTGAGTCCAAGTATGTCACGCTCCTCCTTTTTTCACGAGTTAGTGCGCCGACGCGAATATACTGAACAGGTCGATCGTGGACGAGCTCAAGCCCGACTTTGTTGACGTCGGGGCCAACTCGCGTGAACCAGAGTGCGTGTCGATCGCCTGGTCAGCAGATGGACAGACCCTCTTTGGTGGCTTCACCGACAACCTGGTGCGCGTCTGGACGGTGTCAACGTAAGAGGCGTGCCAGGCATGTGCAGTTATGTTATACCTTCTGTTTGTATTTTCTACATGCAAACGCAAAACGAGCCCTTGTGGCTTGCAGGGTTGCTATATATATTGAGGGCCATTACGAAGAAGTAAGAAACGGTTGGCTTAGTGTGCAGGGTACTTTGGGCGCATTAGTCGATGCTGCTACGAGACAATCAGCTCGATCCAGGAAGAACCGCCGCATGGCCTGCATCTGCCTCAAGCATATTTCGTCGCCGCTCAACATAGTCCCACCGATCGAGTCCACCAAAATCGATGCGCAGCGCACGCGCTGCCAGGCCCGCCTGCAGCTCAGCCATGTGCGTCGCGCGTGCTCGCCAGCTATCTCCCCTACATCGCCGTTATAGCCCCGGGTACATAGCCTAGACGTCAGCGCCAAAAGGGAGAAGAGACGCGAACACGCACGTGGCGATGTCCCCAGCCTCGCTGACGAGCCGCGCACACCCATCAGCGCGCGAACGCGCATCGAAGATCCACAGCGTGCATCCGCGCGCGTCGTAAGTCTCCTGTAATCCACGTAGTCCGCTCAGCCTGTGCTGGGTCGCTCGCGCTCCTCCAAGTGTCGCGCGTGCGGAGACGTCGAAGAGGAGGCGTAGCGCGAGGAGGTTCGAGATGTTGTTGAAGAACGCTGGGTCGGAGAGCGGCGCGAATAGCGCGAGCGTGTCTTCTTCTTCGTCGGAGTCGGAGTCGTCGGAGTCCTCGGGAGGACCAGCAGGCGTGGGTGTTTGGTCTGCGAAGAACTCACGCTCTGCGTCGTGGAGCTGGGCGCAGAATGCTGTCCATGCGTCGTCGGAGCCGGCGCTGTAGTCCGTGCGCACTATGATGCCCGGCGGAACCGGCGTCGTGCCGTCCTCCGTGAGGTCATGTTCGTCCTTGTCGTGGGCCCACGGCAGCTGGCCTGGCAGGCTGTCTGCCTGTGCAGAGTAAGTAAGAGAGAGAAAGGAGGCGCGGGCGGGAGAACGTACGGCCGGGGCTAGCGCGGTCCATGTGCGCGCATCGAGAGACCAGAATTCGTCAGCGAGGAGTAGGAGCAGTGGGCGCCGGCCGAGTGAAGGATGCTGGGCTTTGAGCGCGGGGTACCGTTCCTGCAGAACAGCCATCGATTCAGCCCACTCATGGGTTCACATCAGATGGGGGCGTACGAGGAGGTAGAGGTGGAAAATGGACGGGTCGGCCATGCGTACTGTACAGGTTTAAGTCGTTGTCGTCAAGGCATTGCACATGGTGGTGCGGTGCATCGGGCCGACCACAACGCGTAGTATGAGCGTCACATCCCACCATCATTCTCGACCTCGGAGAAAGGACGCCGCGAAGCTGTATACTTGATCTTATGGTGTCACGGTATAGCTCAGATGGCTCAGGCTTGTTGACGTCCTAGTGTCTACAGGGCAGTCAAATCTACCCCAGCGGCGAAACGTATCTTATCTTAGCCCCGTTCTCGAGTCCTGCACTTCGGTCTCTACATAGAAACTATCAATAGCCAGGCACGCTGCCACCCTCGGTCCTAATGCGCGACTCAGAATTCTACTGTAACTACGGGGTCTTTTAATGATACCTCCAATCGACATTTGCTCGAAGTTGTGGAGCTCGAACATTCGCATACACGCTCAGTCTTCAGGACGCACCTCCATGTCGCCCTCCCTCCAGAGCTCTTTTATTTTTGACCCATATTGCCCCCACCCCTTCCGAGTCAGAGTTGTCCCAATCCGCACAAAGGCCGCTGGCGATTTCAAATGAAGCTGCTCGGGCATTGCTAAAGCATCATTTCATTTGATCTGTTCCCCTCTGCTGGCACAGTACTGTGCCCCTGAAGAGTTGCGAAGTGCGCCCACCTAGACAAGAGAAATCAAATCCTCCTGGATTACCCCAAAGTGCTCTTTAGCCTCTTTCTCACGTCCTCCTTTCCGTGGTTTATCCCCGTCCGCGGAGTAAGTTACGAGCTGTGGGGATGCAATTGTAATTGTCGACAGGAACTGAGACGCGTCCTCGACATCAGGGCCATCATGACCGACCCAGGACTGCCGACGCGCTCATAAAGTTATTCTGTTCGAGGGTGCTTGCGTACCGGTCCCGAGGATACGAAGTCTGGCGTCATGATTTGCGGATATTGCAGACTAAAATTGGTAAAGCGGGGTACAGTAATTATGATCGACACGGATGGGAAGACCGTTGTGGGGGTGCAACGCGTGAAGGTGGGATTGCCCGCCTTTTTGCATGCACTCACGAACCCCTATGCCCACAGAGACCCTACGAACCCACGGTGATAAAGGGACTCGCTCGATAAAACTCTATACACTCAGGCTTGTGTGTTCACTGGGGACAAGCAATGGTAATTTACCCAATCGACAACTCCGCCACATGTCCCGCTAGACCCTGCTCTGTGGCTGCTATCATAGACCTGTATTACAGAGTAAACGAGATAAGTGATGCGACGAGGACTGGGTGCCATATCCTCATTTCGTCATTTCCCCATTTCGCACCGCGTTCTCCGCCATCTGTCAATCACACTCCAACCATCGGTTAGATTATCCGTGAAACAAGACCTGCTCATTGATAACGTGCCAGACGAGCATACCCGTATATAGACAAAGTATGTCAGTGGCCCTAGACCAAAAGAACATGTTCCCCGCTTAGGAAGCCTCATATGTTCGCTTTAGATGGGCTCAGTTACCGTGTATCTACTACAACTGGCTTGTGACCAGTTTGGGCCTCGGGCCTACACTCCGGGATATAAACTGATTCAAAAGAACATAATCCCTGTCATGGACGCATGGAAGTTCTTGACCAGCCCAGTCAAGATATATCTGCATCCGCTACTATAATGTGTGGTCTTGGTAAGGCGCATTGTAATCTGCCTGACCGTGTGTGCCCTTCTATATCCGCAATCAGCAATATATCATACCATCCGTATCACCACCGATAGTGACTGATCCCCGGCATTTCTCCTTGCCCGCCACGCACATGTCAAGCCGGAACCTGTCTGAGGGTGAGAGAAACAAACGGACATTGGGCAAGGCAGGGGGCTCGAGGTTGTACGTCGCGGTCGAGGCCCGTCCACTGGCAGGATCTGCATTCTGTAAACTACAGATGCATGGAGACTCTGCCTTTCTGGATACAAGTTAAGCGAACTGAGCATGCCAGTGCGGACTTCTTTCCTTTTAGGATCGCCATTTCTGTATCTGGCAGGCTAGCCACGTTGACAAGATGTTTTGTCATGCAGTTTCCTTACCCTCAGCGTGCTTCGGTGCGGCTGGCGTGGACCATAAAGATGGTCGGGGCCTTCTCGCCGCTGGCAGAAGCAAAGGGTCGGCAGCTTTCCTGGATCAGAACGGTGCAGCGAAATTCCATCTTTTGTCCGTATCACCTGGAAGGCTCCATAACGCCCGGGCCCTTTTATTGTCACTGCCGTTTTTTGCGTGATGATGTGGGCCACCACCATGCGTGCTACATATCACCGTGATGGTGACTTCGTTCCGCATCGGGCTCAGGTCACCGCATGCTTTTGGACCTCGTTGCCCGTTTTTTTTCCTCAACAGGCGTAGGACCCAAGCCCGAATCGGTAGGCCGTATCTTTGCTCGACCTCATGGGAGCTGTGAGGTGGGTCATCTGATGCTTTGGGGGAGGGGGGAGAACGACTGGACTATCGGATATGAGTGACCGGGAACAACCAGGATAATTCCGTAAAGTCACACTTCGATTTTCCCTCGGTTGCTTTCGACCGAAGACTCTGTATTCCCATACACGGGAGGAAGTCAAAGCTGCACCCCACAACGCGCGTTCGTCTGCGCTCGCAAAGTTCCGTGAGCCAAATGAGCTGTCGTCTCCGGGGCGCGCCACAAGCCGTACCTTGTACTGTATAGACAGCGGGCGTCAGTCGTCGTCATTACAGCCGCCACCACTGCAGTGTTCGTTCATAACGTACCAGTACTCTTCGGCGGTGAGAAAAAAGTCAATATAGTGTAGTACGGTGGACACGATCGAAGCTCATTTATTATTTCAAGGCTTCTATATGAAGTGAACAAGTTTGACTCCCGGTTACATAGCCGATAAGAGCGGCAACGGTGTGATGAGACGCGGTGGCCGCTCGCCGTCCTCAGGCTTGGCATCCGGTTTGTTTATACAGTTGAAATCCTCGGACATAGGAAGTGCGGTAGTGTTGGACGTTTAAATTAGACTCAAGAAAAACGTCTTATTATGGTATGCGAGTGGTCCCGGCGGAATATAGATAAATTCAACAAAACTGGTGCAAATCCGATGCACTGGAGCGCAGAGATGCACTACACTCCGGATGACATCTGGCCGCGCGACTATAAAGCACGCTATAGCTGAGTGACAGGTGGCTGATGAACAATGTCCGGAGGAGCATGCCCTGATCAGGAGCCGCATTACGTATATATATAGAGTTATTTTAAATTCGGGTAATAGCTTTCGGAAGCGGAAATATTAGAACATTCGAAAGAGATACAAGTAAACCTCGGATTGTAGCAAGACGAGAGGGAAGGACAAAGGCGGAGGGAGACCACCAGAAGAAGAAGGGGAGAGAAGGAAACTTCGGTGGGTCCGGCGGGAGATTAAACGCTGAAGGAGACGCCGGAACATTTTGTTGTTTTGATTGAGAATTAATCGGGCGCAGAACGCTTGACTATTCTATCATCATTGACACACTCCACATTTACGGTGACCTCAGTCTATCGCTTATAACCCACACTCCTTTGATGCATCGCAGAACCGCTTCCCAACGCCATCTCTCAGAGACTGGCATGTCCCCCTTGGGTCCCCATCTCTCCTCCCCCTTTGGCCCCTCCACTCCTACTGGCTTCCTCGCGGGCTTCATCGATCTTTTTTTTCCCCGCAAGTCCCGCCAGCGCGCTACCATCCTCTGCCTCTTCTCCCTCGTCGTCCTCACCACCTACGTCTGTCTTGTCTCTCCGCCCTCCCTCGTCCCCGGCCATCCCCCTCATCCTCATCACACCGGGGCGGAAGATGCCTGGCGACAGTTGGTGGAAAATCTCCCCAGGCCCCCACCTGGTGGCTTCCACAAGCATTGGCCGGAGATCGTGCTATCGCCTGAGCAGGAGCTTGGCGCGGTCACCGCGTTCATGGCTGCACTCCCGCAGAACGTCATCCCCACAGACATCGACCCCACACAACCGATCGATCCACAGCTCGTCCTCGACTTTGACACGCGGAGTCCACGAGCCGAGGAAGAAGTCGACAATGTCGTCACCGATGTGTGGCTCCGTAATCCCGTGGTCGTATTCTCTAAGGTAAAGTGTCTATCACTGCGTCCTCCCCCGCGCCCACGTACGGGCCTTTGTTTATTTTTACTGATTTGTTGGCATTGTATTTTATTTTTTCCTTCGGCCGCCGTTTTTTGTTGGCAGACGGTCTCGCCCGTATCACGTGAGCTCAAATCGATTCTGGATGCCTTGAAGCTCAAGCAATCCCCTACCATCTTCGGCGTCGACCAACGAGGTGGGCATCCCCAAATGTGTACCTTTCCGGGCGGGTCCGCTAACCTGTACCTCTCTTAGCTGATGCGGACGTCCTCATTCCGCTTCTCTTCCGACTGACCGACACGCCTGAGCTCCCGATCCTCCTCATTGGGGGTAAGCCCGTCGGTTCTATGGACACAATTCGAGAACTTCGCGCCAGTGGGCAACTCAAGGCGCTTGCCACTCGCGCCGGTGCCGTCCTCGATGATTCAAAGAAGCGTCTGAAGGGTCGCCGGTGATGTAAATCCAGCGTGCTTCCATTCTTGTAGCATAGTACACTCTAGACGCATTTTTTAGACTACAACACCCATGGCACCCTCACCCCGTTTTTTGTTAGAGATTCTCCCCACGCCGCTGCACACAAACTCCTACCACGCTCATGACGCCACTTTATTCCTTGTGTTATACCCGCTTCGTCGTGAGAGATATCCTTGTGTGCTGCTCTCTGCTTTTCTTCTCTGTTAATTTCGGCAATGAGTGACGTATAGTCGGTACAGTAGCAGGGGACACTATTACATTACGATACACACTGTGGTTCTGCTGACCACCTTGAAATTGAAATTTGTGCTCACTCCCGTAAACATAGCATGGGAATAATGGTGGAGCACATGGCACGCGTCAAACGTTCATGTTCACACGTTTACACAAGGGTTCACAACGTTCACACGCATAAGAAGTGCATAAGACCCATCTTCTGGCCTAATTTCGTGGCGTATTGCGAGGGTTCTGGTACTGTAGATGTCTTGGCACCGTGATTCGTTTCATTGTCGGTACGTAAGTCTGCACCAAGGCAACGCAATATGAACAACTGGCAAGGAGAAGTATAAAACAGAGTGGATTATATTCGACTTCTGTCGAAGCTCCCCTGATTAAGGCGTTGCGCAAGTGTCTGCTTCGGGCTTATCGCTATCTCCGTGGGGTTCGCAGTGTGCACTGGAGGGCTTCGCGGGATCTCTCACGATCTATTCATCTAAAGTTAACTTATGATACACCGTTATCATTATTATCATTACCTATAAATGACTCTCTTCGACTCGGAGTTGGTCCACGAAGTTGCCTTCTGCGGTGCCGTAACGGTGGCCTAATTCTGCTCGGTGCTCTATTTTGTACAGTAACTTACACTCCTGAGCCATCCAGTTGCTTTGCTTCCTTTGATCTTGATGGCGGGGTGGTAACATTCTATTCATTTCACGGACGGGTGCCAGTGTTCATCCACCTGTCCATTCCTTTGATCATTAGAACCCCCTTCTCCACAACGCCCCTCGGGTTGTCGTTCGTCCGCTCCATGGTGGCGGACATACCGAAGTCACCCTCTCCTTATCGATAGGCAACTTCTTTGCTCTGGGCATGTGACATGTCTTGGCGCCTCCCACTCAGCCGAGACTCGCCATGGAGTCATGGAGACCGCCTGCCAGACTTGCCGTGCTCCCGCTCGAGCCTGGACTTGCCTGCTGTGTGGAATACACGACTGATGGGTCTCCCTGCGGCAGATCTGACTCGGAAAAGCAACAATTTATCCTCTTCCGTCTTATGTCGATCTTCCTTCACACTTCCCCACCCCTCTGTGGGGCTCTGGGTTGCACGCATGACATTTTTTGTCTTGACTGACAGTTTCCAAGTTTCGTTGGATCACCTTTCCCTGTGAGCACGGACGAGTGACCATCATCTCCTTCTCAAGACTCTGAAACCGATCATCTGATATCACACTGTGTGTCACACCGTCATGCTCGTTTGATCAGGATCAGATCTCTTGCCGTTGTCCCTAGCCCTCGCCTCGACGGTACGTACGCGTTCAGCAGGTCCTCCCATCAGGGAACCCCCTACGCGAGCGAGCGAGGTCTCGGCCCCCTCAGGCTCTACGCTACCCCGCAGGACCATCATAAAAAAGGTCGTGTCACTATCAACCGCGCGATCGTCCATCGCACATCCTTCACGATCCCAACCGGTCACCGCAGCAGTCGTGTTGTGTATTGTCCAATCATGCCGCCGGCTCACTTGTACGTGCGTCCGAGCGAGGGGTGTGCCCGAAGTCCCCTCCCTCCCCGCACTCTCCCCCAACAACTGGTTCCATGCCCAAATCAAGCCAGCCGGTGACGTAGTGTCCGCGCAGGCTCCTCGAGCACATCTTCCCAGCGATCGAGATCGCCAACAGTTAGTTTTTCTTCATGCGCCCCTTTTGCGAGCCCCCCCCTCCTTCCTTCCTTGGCACCGCCACCACCTGTGATGTAGCACTAGGACGGGCTGCCGCCTGTCGCTGCGCGTGCAGTTGGATAGGGTATGATTGGCGATTTTTGGCGCCGTACACCATGACGGTTCCTGCGCGCAAGTGATAGGGGGGCTACTAGGCCGCTGATCCGTTCACATTACGACAGTGTTTGTTTGCAGATGGGTTGGGGTTGGACTCACATCCTGCGAGCACACTGAGAACAGTAACTTACCGTGTGTACGTACATTGCTCATCCATCAGCCCTCTGTTCACACGAAAGATGCGATCCTATATGGGTTCTAACTAAACTGCAGCTATTTGAAAGCATGTAAGTGTACTACTACTAGCGAGGACATGTACCATACGTGTGTTACAATATGTATGAAGTAAAAAATAAAAATGAATTACACCCGGAATAACTTAATCCCCCTCAAGTACGATTGAAAAATAAAAAGGATCGGTCCCCTGAGTCCCAAGTCTCTCAAGTCCAACGATCAGCATGCCATTTACACCTGCTCCGCAACCGGCCCAAACAACCTCCCATACGCCGCGAACCGCGCACGCCACGCAGCCTGATGCGCTACCGCGCGCGACGCCTCTACGACCGGCGCGCCCCTCGCAGCAATGAGCGCAGCCGACGAGCGCGTACGCGGCAGCGGCGGCACGGGCAAGTCGAGCGGCGCACGCCGCCGCGACAAAGCCGCCCAGAGCGCCGCGCCGCGCTCGCGCACGGTGCCCTCGAGCTCCGCGCCGATATCCGCGAACCGCGCTAGCAGCGCAGCAGCGCGCACGGCTGCGTCATCTGCGTCTGCGTCGGCCACACCAGGGTCGGCGCTTGCGTGCGGTGCGCGCAGGACGGCGTCTTTGCGTCGTCGTGGGTTGGAGGCTGCCGGGCCGCTGGCCGTTGCGGGAGGGGCGCCGCTGGTGCTGGTCGGAGCTGCCGTGGTGGTGCTGGTGGTAGAGTCGGCGCTGGGTTTCGGTATCGGTATCGGTATCGGTTTGGTGTTGGTGTTGGCTTTTGCGTTGTTGGAGTTGGAGTTGGATTTTTTGGAGGGATAGAGATTGTGCGTGATGATAGGCGGGGGTGGCGGTGGTGGTAGATGTGGGGTTGGAGTTGTCGATTGGGAGGAGAAGGGAGGGGGAGGCGCATGTGCACTGACAGCCTGCTGGGGCTGGACGAGACCTGTCTCGTCGCGTGCACGCGCATCTCCTGCACCTTTACCCATACCCGAATCCGCACTCGGCCCAGCATCCTTCGCACCACTACCACTCTTCGCATCCGCCACCGTATTCCCGTCGTCCACGCTCTTCTCCTCTCCCTCTTCAGCGTGCTTCCCCGCGACCACCTCGTCGATATACGCGAGATCCACACGCACGGCGTCGATATACGCCTCCAGCCCAGCCAGAGGCGGCGTCGCGCCTAGCTCAGCACGCTGCGCCGCGCGCGCGGTGTTTGATACTAGGAACGCACAGATACGGCCGAGCGCGCGCAGCGGGTCCTCCGCGACGTCTGGCGTCGGGGGCTCGAGCTCGCGCGGCGTGACGGTGAGGGAGAGGGACGGCGGCACTGCGCGCGCGGGTACGGGTGGCGGCGCGGGCTTGTTGTTTTCAGGGAGTCGCGGGACGGCCGGCGGTGGTGGTGCCGCGCGCCGCGTCGCGGGAGTCGGCTCTGGGTCGACGAGAAAGGTGACGTGCCGGTCGCGACGCGATGCACGCTCTGGAGAGACGGTGCGGAGAAGGAGGATGAGGAGGAAGGTGTAGATGATGAAGGCGAGCAGTAGGCTCGTCGCGCAAAAGACGTAGAACGTGTGGAGCAGCCGGGCGGGGGTCGCGCGGCGCGTTAAGCCGAAGGCCTCGCGGAGGGTCTGTGCACAAGGCTTCATAGTCAAAAAACGGGGGAGGGGAGAAAGATTGACTCTAGGATGAGTTTTGTGAGGATGACAGAAAGTAGAGGTGGGCGCAAGTATATAACCGTACTGGGGCAATTGTGCATTGTGAGATCGAGAACAGAACCCTGGGGCCGCGGTCAGGGACCTGAACGCAACGTGGGTGTCGTGCGACAGCGGTCCGGCATGAGAAACACGTCAAAACCCGCGATGTTTCATGATCGAGTTTTAGTGCAAGCAGTGTCGACGGAACATCAGGGAAGCTCCTTTCTACTCATCATATCGTGAAAGAAGATAAATGAATAACATGCGGATCGGTGAACTGCCACACGTACATACATACACACACACACACCCTATACCTATTACACGCGTATGCTAGACAAAAATCACGCTCCAAAAGCACCACTGATGCTCGCATGCTTCGGTGCTCGCACTAGTGCGGTAGCCGGCGGCGAGAGTGGAGGTGTGTCATCCTCGAGCGATTGCAGGAGCATTGGCTGCAGCCTCAGGTCTGCGGGTGACGAGTGACGAGTGGAAGTCAATAAGACAGAGAGCCTTTTCTTCCTCACCGCGTCAAACAGAGGGAATGGCTTCTCTGTGATCGGCGAGGAGAGTGGGGCGAATGGATCCTGCAGAGTACAAAAATCTTCCGTGGAAGCAGTAATCTCAAGTTGCGGTGGTTGCAAGGGCCCGATATTACTCGGACGGGGTGTATGGTCGAGAACGTGAGGGGATCCCCCGCGTCTGGATGGTTCTGTTCCCGAAAGGGGGTTGTTCGGATGGGGATCGGGTATGGTAGATTGGACTACGCCAAGGCGGCGATCAGTGGAGTGAACGCGACAGAAAGTGACAGGACGCACTATGGAGGACAAACGTAACACATGTGATCCAGAATGCATCAAAAAGGGAGGCAGGGGTTTGAAAGTCCCCTTTCCCAACGAGCGCGCAAGTAGCAGAGAGGATTCCGCAAGCGTGTCCAACGGCGAAGACGAGCCACATACGCGCAATGATCGGGTCCTCCTTTGCGCGGCGGTTATATAAGTAAAGGAGGAGGCTAACACCGAACAGGGGTATAAAAAAGACAAGCCAGCAGATCGCTGGGAAGCGAGCGGCTGGATAATCTTCTTGGAGTGCCGCAAAGACAGTCGAGATCACTGTGACTAAAGTGAATTGCATGAGGACACCCAATGCAGGTAGAAGGGAAAAAGGATGAACCTGCAACGAGGGGGAAAGACATGACTGCCGTGAGACCTCTCACGTTTTCCAAGGTGACAATCCCGAAGCGTGATGGTATAGGCTCTACTAGAGCTTTCAGATTTAGGATATAC
This sequence comes from Lactarius trivialis, assembly GCA_003315845.1. Classification (NCBI taxonomy): domain Eukaryota; kingdom Fungi; phylum Basidiomycota; class Agaricomycetes; order Russulales; family Russulaceae; genus Lactarius; species Lactarius trivialis. Next base: position 21,159 of record QFDV01000468.1, read on the forward strand.
AACGAGTACACTGAGACTGGGGAGTACTGGTAAGTCTGATTTCCCAAAGACGATACATGAAATGTGCTTACGTCCGAACTGTAAGGCTACAACAACAATTTTTCCGCTAACAGCAACACGTGCCGCGCGCGAGTGATCACCCTCGCGCCGTGCTTGACTTGCGACAAGACCTAGGATACCAGAGAGAGTGGACAAGAGTACAGTAAAGAGCGCGGCAGAGACGGCTAGGATCCGTCGCTTGGCTTGGCCACCTTGAGAGTCCCATCGAGACTTGTGGAGCGAGATCAGTTGTTGGACGATCATTGTGAGGGAAGCGAGAGAACTAATAAATAAAAGTGAAGGAGCGACAGTATCGGGTTGCATCTTTACGAATAGGATGGTTTGTTGTGCAGAAGTTGAAAGAGTGGACGACGGCACGAGTCAGGGTAAGCCGACATGAGATCAAGTTCGTCAATCGAAGTATTTATATTGACGCACGTAATAAAGAGGACAGGGCGTAATAGGCTTGGAACCAAAACCACGTCCGGGCGCCCAGGAGGAATAACCTTCCGTTCATTCGACGATGCTCGGACGTGATCTGGCTAAGAACCGAGAGACTCCAGGTAGGTGATATGCATTCTGGGAAATCTCAAAAGCTTGTTGATGTTCTCATCGTTTTCAGAGCAGATATCACCGTGTATAGTGTACAGTACGCAGAGAGAGGAACAGTCGGCGGTAGAGCGACTGGTGCCTGTTCAATTTGTGGTGTGATATCTCCGTCGGGAGTACGGCAGCTGTCCCTAGATGGCTGGAAATCGTAAATTCTAGTCTTACGCGGAGAGGAGGCGAGTGTGGATGATCAATTCAGTATTGAATTTGATGGATCACTTGAAGCTTTCCTGGGCAGGGCAGACAGACTCTGATCCGGTCACATCGCTGACATAATCTCGGCCCGGCACTTTGAAGACTTCACTTTCACGATCGTTCGTTTCTTTCTCTCTTACCGTTCCAGTCAACTCTCCTTTACGACCTCAAAATGAGCTGGCAAGGGTGCGTTCGATCCACTCTTTCCACAACATTCGCCTTATGTGCTCTTTAGATTCAAAAAGTCAATGAATCGAGCAGGAACGACTGTACGTATGGAACCTCCTTTTGTACCATGTGCTAACATTCTTTCCTTTCTCCACACACAGCTCCTGCAAAAAACAGGCCAAATAGAGCGCACCGTAGATCAGGATTTTGCGTCTGAAGAGGCGAAATACAAAGTGTGCGTCTATTCCCGCCTTTTGTCCCAGCTGTGGCCTTAGATCGGCGCCCGAGCAGTTTCGAGAAGGAATGTGCGACACTGCAGAAAGACGGGAAGGCCTACCTGGACTCTATGCGCGGTACGCTTGCGATATTCTCTTCGCTCCCGCCGCTAGCCCTAGCTGACAGCCCGCGCAACGCAGCCATGTCCTCTGCGCAGCTCCGCCTCGCGGAGACGATCGACACCTTTTACGGTGCTTCCGACAGGACTTCGGATAGTGCCATGGCCGCGCACGCGTACAAGAGTTCCGTCGAAGAGCTCGATACCGGTATCAGCCGCGAGTTGGTCCGTGTATTGCCCCTTTCTCTCCGTCACCTGGGATATTCTTTTTTTTTTCCACCCCAGCGTTCCGCGTTCTCCGATTTTGGTTACTGATCACAAGACCTACCTTGACCGCAGGATGCCCCCTATCGCACGACCATCTTAGATCCACTCGGAAAGATGAACTCGTACTTCCCAACGATAAACGAGCACATCTCCAAACGGAATAAGAAGGTGAGCGGCGCCTGTGCTCGTCCCATGATGGGCTCCCTCCCGATCGCACCTTGCGGCATGGGGCCGCTCTAGCTCCTCGATTATGACGCTGCGCGAAGCAAAGTGCGCAAGATGGCCGAAAAGCCAAGCGAGGACCCCACAAAGCTTCCCAAGGTCCGTCCTTTTCCTTCCCTCAGGGGGTTTGGCGCGGACATCTGATGATGATGATGATGATGATGTTGCACAGGCGCAGCAAGAGCTCGACGAGGCGAAAGAGGTCTTCGACCTGCTCAACGACCCGCTCGTGAACGAACTCCCGATGCTGCTCGAGCATCGCGTGCCGTACTTTGATCCGAGCTTCGAGGCGATGATCAGGATGCAATGCAAGTTTGCAGAGGAGGGCTACGAGAAGCTCTCGGGCGTGCAGCGCTACTTTGACGACAGCGTAAGGGACGACTACGCCGCGGGGCAGCTCGACGCGCAGGTCGAGGGCGTCTTGCAGGAGATGCGAGAGCTGTCGATCTGTGGCGCGGCTTAGTTAGGGCCACCCCGATCAACCTGCCCTTCTCTTCTCTTTTTGCCTCCATCATCATCATCATCTACCCCTCGTCCTCGTGTTTGGTTCCGGGGTTCCGAGGTCCCGTGAGGCATCACATCGGAACGGGGTGTAGACTCCCGTGATTGTACTCGTTTAGCCGGTTGGACAGTCTCCGCATGCACATGTACATTACATTACTTGGGTGCTGCTACTTGTCGCTGCTGTTGCTGTTGTAACTTTTCTTTCCGCATACATAGACGACGGAATGAAGCCAGCATGATAGTGTTAAGGTGAGAAAGGTGCTGAGATATATAATCAAGTGCCATAATTACAGGCGCACAACCCGGATACGATATACATTACTATCGCGCGCTGCTCTATCGAAAGAAAGAAAAAACGAAACGAAATGAACGGAACAGG
>QFDV01000469.1:0-15715 GCA_003315845.1 Lactarius trivialis
CATGGCAAGAGATGCATATTTGAAGATTCAAGAGGCATATGATGGTGGATTAGAGCTGCCACAGCTCCGATCTAAGGATCTTCGTGTGAGTACAGCTGTTCTTGGAGCGGCTCAGGTTGGACAACGCAATACACAACTTTCATGGATCTGGGGCTTTGGAACGACATCTGACGAAGATGGGACATGGATTAACGAATGTAGGTGTTAATGGCCTTTCTAGAATTCCACCATACTTATAAACTGAGCAGTCGACCGTGTCCATTGGCTTCGTGCCAAGGCTCAGTTCCAGAGATGGATGGAAGAGCAGGCAAGCATTCATAATGAAGCTGTCTGGGTGCCTGCATACTTCCATGCAAGGGCGGAGCAGTGGAAGGCCCTGATGAGCATTGTTGCGGCACAGGAAAAGCATGGCCATGAAGCATATGCATCACAGCAGATGTATTCATGGGAGGAGCTATCTAGGAGTTCTGCGAAGGCCTTGGTTCCAATCATATCCACACCTTCAAAGGAGTTTAAGACAGCATCCCTGTATTTAATTTAGGTGCTATGCTGTGCATATGTGTGCACTTATTGTATTTACACGTGTTGCTGCCTCACTTATGGACCTAGGTGCACTGTGCATGGTCCGACCATTATACTTTTGCCCATGTGTGCATAGTACCGAAGTCCAACATCTTGACCGGACCACATTTGTCTCATATACACATATTTGCAAAGTGCTTATGGCTTGACATTCTGGTCCAACGTATTTGTGCCCATGTGCACAGCACTCAAGTCTGCATGGTGCTGTTATGCACAGCTGTGCACAACAGAGCTGTTCTCCATAAGAGATCTAGACCCGAAGATCAAGATACTCTCTTCCCACCACCTTCGATGACCTTTCTCCCAATGCCTCACTAGGCCACTCGCAGTTTTCGTCCGAGTCTGGCGGAAGGCCATCCATCGACTCCCAGCCTTTCCATCTTTTGCTTCCGCAGTCTGATACTCTCCGACCTTGCATTTTCTCTGAAGGAACACTCTGGTGAACAACTGTATTATGCTCCAACCTCCTCCGTGCCACATGTCCGCCACAAGCACTATGGTGCACACATGTGCACAACAGTACTTTCTACAGCCTTCAGAAAGCTCATAATCCTCCCAGTACCACGGGAACACGCTCATGTACAGCTGCACCTGCTCCGACCTCCCTCATGCTCCTGGCACACCACAAGCACTCTGGTGGACAACAGTGCTGTGGTTCGACTTCCTAAATGCTCCTGCTCTGACAGCTACACTCTGGTTCACATCTGTGCACAGCAGCACTATGCTCCTACCTCCTCCATGCTCCAGGACTGACAGGAATACCCTGGTACACAACTGTGCTATACTCCAACCTCATCAACATGAATGATAGTACTGTGGTCCAAGTCCGACCTCAATGCTCCTGGTCTGACAGGAACACTCTGGTGCACAACTGTACTTTTCTCCGACCTCCTGAATGCTCCTGGTCCGACAGGAACACTCTGGTGCACACCTGTGCACAATTGGACTATGCTCCGACCTCCTCCATGCTCCTGTTCCGACACAAACTTTCTGGTGTGCACCTGTGCACAAACGAGCTGTTGCCCAACCTCTTCAATGCTCCTGGTCCGACAGGATCACTGTGTTTCACATCTGTGCACAACAGCACTATGCTCCGACCTCCTCCATGCTCCTGGTTCGACACAAACCCTCTGGTGTACACCTTTCACAACAGTACTGTGGTCCGCCCTCCTGAATGCTCCTGGTCCAACAGGAACACTTTGGTTTCACATCTGTGCACAGCAACACTATGCTCCGACCTCCTCCATGCTTCAGGTCCAACAGGAACACTATTGTGCACACCTGTGCATGATAGGACTTTGCTCCGACCTCCTCCATGCTCCTGGTCCGACATAAACAGTCTGGTGCATACTGGGTCATCTTGGCCTGCTTTGGGGAAAAATGTTGGATATCGGACATCGGACATTGCACGTCCGACCAGCCGACGTCGGCTGGCCCCATGAAATTGGAAGAATCTCCGCGTCGGCCGACGTTGGCTGCCCCATGAAATATGGGAGATTCTCGGCGTCGGCCGGCCCATTATTACGTAAGCCATTGCAGATCCATGGCTGCGCACTAACGATAACACGCGCCACCGGTAATCGTACCACTAACGACATATGTTGACCGAGAAACACGAGCCACCGTACTAACTGAAAGATATAAAAGACTCTGCTGCTCAACGGTGAAAAGACCATTCTGTTTTCCTACTTGACTTTTCCTTATCTCTATCTCATTTGTATCACTTCGCGTGACCTCTTATTTTGAACCCAAACAAAGTTGGTTCCTATTCTGCCTCTGCCCGATAAGTGTTCCCTCGCTATCTTAATCGGTGACTAGGGTCACACTTTTTTTTGAATATCCTCCAACTCTGTTCTCCCTCCGCTCTTCGCTCTCTGGAATACCTCCTCTCGCTGTTTTCCTCTCGTTTATCCTCGTCTCCGCTACCGCTACTGTCGACCCTACTAGACGCGCTACGTTTACCGCGTTATCCTTGTCTCCGCTACCGCTACTGTCGACCCTACTAGACGCGCTGCGTTTACCGGAATTTCTCTGCCCCACAACTGTGCGCTCTCTAGTAGCTGCAAACCTGACTGTATTGCAACGCCCTGGTGACACGCCAATCTAAATGTCTACAGCACTGTCCTCTGTCACCGTCATCACCACCGTCTTCGTTAACGTCCTTAAGGACCCCGATACCATCACCGACCGTCTCTCAATCTCATACTGTTCCACCCAGAACTCGCGTTCCCTCGGATTCCTCAGACGATATTATATTACCCCTACCGTCCCACCCCGTCAAAATGTCTGGTTCTAAATTGGCAACCGTCTCCCATCCTATCATGTCCCGCCCACCGATCCTCACGGACGGAAAAGTTACCCCGAAAGTCGTCCGTGACTTCGAAAACCACTCCGTCACATATTTCATTAACGCTAAAGACCCAATCGCAGACGACGTAAAAGTCACAAAAATCTTAGGATGCTTCGAGAACTCGCTAATTGATGACTGGGCTGCGGTCGACCGCGACCGGCTTGCAAAGCTGACATTTCCGGAATTCATGAAAGAGTTTCGAAAGCGCTGGCTACCCCATAACTGAGAACAGAACGTCCACACGGAGATGATGAACTCACGGCTAACCCCGTCGCAGACCTTCGATGTAACGCTACAGCGGAGCGTTCGGTTGCGACGTGCACAGGTTCGAGTATTCAGCCACAGGTAGAGTCACCTCGTAAGAGAGGGTCAGTTCGGTGATGAGAAGGCTCAACACACGTTGGCTAGACGTGTGGACAGTGGGAAGGGAATAGAATCTGAGACGCTAGCGTCCAGAGGCACTAAGGCAGACGGATGCTCGAGAGAGCAGACGGGGTTTCGGTGAAGACAAGAAGCTGGCTGTATAGGCCGAAAGGTCAAGTCTAAGGATACAAGCTACCTAGAGAGACCTTATATACAATAAAGAGGAAAGCCTAGGCGAACGGTCCTAGGATACGTCATAGCAATATAGTACCGTGATGAGATCATAGGTACGTCAGAGATATGTCATACTAGGATACTGGTCCTAGGAATGCGATAGACACGAGGTAAGGATAAACGTACTAGAGCGGTCTGGATTGATGATAAGAGGAACGAGGCGGGGCATCAAGTGACAAGGGAAAGATAACGAAAGAAATGATGAGACGTCCGTAATCGTAACATTCGAGGACTGGGCGGCGCAGATCCTGTCACAAAATGTATCGCTCCGCAACACTTCATCACACATGACGGACAACGAACTGCGCCGACAGTTGGGAGTCGCGATCAATGAAGAACTACGAACAATGGCTACCAGCGACGATGTCTTTAAAATCACCGATCTCCGTGACTGGATGGCCAAGATGGTTGAAATCGACGTTAAACGGCAGTTTGACCGTGAACGAGCATCGAAAGTATTCATAAACATGTTTCGCACCACCACCCGTCCGAATATGGGAAACAACCAGAACACCGGTGGATGCCGTTACCAACCATACAATAGTAACAACCGAAACACCAGACAAAACGACACGCAGAATCACGCCGGACCCAGTACTGCAAAACCGGACTTCCCCCCAAAACTGAAAGACAATGAACGAACATTGCTCAAACAACACAAGGGTTGTTTCAAATGCCGCTTGTTCTATGTTGACCACCAGTCCAATGACTGCAACAATTGGGCCGTCGGTACCGGTTATAAAGTACGAACGGAGGCAGACACTCTTCGAGCTAAAGCCTTAACATCAACGCGAACCCCTCCTGTCGCATCAATCACAGACACTTCACCAGATACCGTGGCTCCAACAGATCTGGTAGCAGCAATTTTCCCGTCAACGGCTGCGCTGCCCACCGATAACAGTATGGACGGTTCGGACACGAGCCTGTCTTCGGTGAGCACTCCACCACCGCTTAAAGGCAAACACTTGCTGTGGTTCTGTGCACTAAGCCGACCGACAGATAATACTCGCGTGAAAGCACGAGCTCTTATAGACAGTGGATCTCACCTGGTCCTGATCCGACCTGACCTTGTCACCAGATTACGCCTTCAAAAAATACCTCTCGATCAAACCGTTAATATAAGTGTCGCGGTTGATTCTCAGGAGCAACCAACAGCAATGACGCACTTTGTCGTACTTCAACCTGCCTCACTAGATAACGTCTTCCTGTCTCGCCCCCTACACGCAGTCATTGCGCCACACCTTTCACTACCATTAATACTCGGGCTACCTTTCCTCACCGAAAATAATATTATCTGCGATTACGCTAAGCATGAATGTCTTGTACATAACATCGAACCACCTTATAATTTATTAAATCCACTGCCGAAATCACATACACGAATAAAAACAAACATTCTCGCAGCGATTACAGACCGGATAGAAACCCTCGCAATAGATGAGGAGTTCGCAGCAAGGGAGGCTAACATTTGCCAACGTTTCGCTCAAGTTTTCGAGCCACCTCCCCATGCAGACGAACTACCTAAACAGCCGTTGGCACGAATACGACTTAAAGACGCTAACAAAATGATACAAACTCGCAATTACCCCTGTCCACGAAAATGGAAGGAGGCGTGGCATACCCTCCTACAGCAACATCTCGATGCGGGTAGGATATGTCCTTCATCCGCACCAGCCGGGAGCGCCGCCTTCATCATTCCCAAGGCCGACCCAACAGTATTACCGCGATGGGTAAACGACTATCGTCAACTCAATAGTAACACGATCACAGATAGCTTTCCCATCCCGTTGGTAAACGACATTTTAACAGACATCGCATCGGGCAAAGTTTTCGCTACAATTGATATGACGAACAGCTTCTTCCAAACACGAATGCACCCAGACGACGTCGGCCTCACGGCAGTAAATACACCCTGGGGTCTCTACGAATGGGTCGTCATGCCGATGGGGATCAAGAACGCGCCCGCCATACAACAGCGCCGCGTTACAGAAGCACTGCGACCATGGATCGGCCACATCTGCCATGTATACATAGACGATATCGCCATCTGGTCACGTACCGTCGAAGAACACACCAAAAACGTCGAAACAGTTTTACAGGCCTTAAAAGACCACAGATTGTTCGTAAACCCAAAGAAAACGAAGCTTTTCTGCAGCGAAATCCGATTCCTAGGACATCGCATAACGGCAAAAGGCATCGAAGCTGACGAGGGCAAAGCTGAACGAGTGCAAAAATGGCCGACACCATCGTGCACGAAACACGTACGAGCGTTCCTTGGCCTGGTGCGATATCTTTCTGCATTCCTGCCTCATCTCGCTACACATACACGGGTTCTTGACAAACTGACAACAAAAGAATGCGAAAAACATTTTCCAGGCTGGTCTTCACAACACCAACAGGCATTCGACGCAATAAAATCAATGGTCACATCTACCGACTGCCTCACAACCATCGATCCGTCGTTAATGCCCAAATACAAAATTTTCGTCACCACTGATGCCAGCGATGTTGGCTCCAGAGCACTACTTGCGTTCGGCCCCGCTTATGAAACGGCACGACCTGTCGCGTATGATTCTCGGGCATTCAAAGGTGCAGAACTCAACTACCCGGTGCACGAAAAAGAACTGCTCGCCATTGTACGCGCCTTAGGTAAATGGCGAACTGATCTGCTTGGTTACTCGTTCGAAGTTTGGACGGACCATAAAACCCTCGAACATTTTGGCACACAACGCGACCTGTCTCGCCGACAGGCACGATGGATGGAATTCCTTTCCCAGTACGATGCAACCATTCATTACCTCCCGGGCGAGAAAAATACCGTGGCCGATGCGTTATCATGGCTGCCGGACCAAAATACAACAATTGTCGCATCCGTCTTCGCAAAAACGCACAACAGAAAGATCCGATCACGGTTTGAACTGGAAGACGCGATATTAGATGAAATAAAACGGGGGTATGCCGAGGACCCTTTCACACAAAAACTCACAAGCGCCGCAACGGGAATGACAAACATCGAAAACAAACACGGATACTGGTTTGTAGACGAACGACTTGTGATACCAAAGGGCAAACACGTACGTGAAACCTTGTATCGAATCGCTCACGACCAACTAGGTCACTTTGGTGCAACAAAAACATACGACACCCTCTGCGACTCTTTCTACTGGCCGAATATGCGGCGCGATCTCGAGCAAGCGTACATTCCATCATGCGCCGACTGCCAGTGGAACAAATCGAGCACCACAAAACCCATCGGACCACTACATCCGCTACCGGTCCCCGACCACCGCTGCGACTCCGTAGCAATCGATTTTGTCGGGCCACTGCCCATGGACCAGGGATTCGACTGCATCGTTACGTTCACCGACCGACTCGGCTCGGACATCCGCATTGTACCAACGTCGACTACACTCACAGCCGAAGGGCTGGCACAACTCTTCTTTAAAGAGTGGTATTGTGAAAACGGCCTGCCCCTAGAGATCATATCGGACCGCGATAAGCTTTTCCTGTCACGGACGGTTCCGGGACTCGTGGTAAAGTATCACATGGGTTGAAGGTACCACGTGATTGCGCCTTGTTATCTTCGGACTTGTCCAGGTTGGTCTGGACTTTGTGTGACTCATAGACGCCCTCGAGTTGTTTCAGAGCGGCGTCTTATTATACGTTTCAGATGTGTTTCAGATCAGTTTCATACGCGTTTCGGATTCAGACTCCGCCGTGTTTCAGATACATCAGTACGAGTCATTGTGACTCACAGCACGAGGCCGGGGCTGGCCTTACTATACCTAGACACGTTTCAGGTTTCAGTCACCGCTTAGATTACATGACCGATATGTATATAAGCTGCGCCGCAGTAGACATCGAACTTTAGGTTCGATTTCTTCAATCACACTCTATTCCTGTCTTGCACAGTCTAGTCCTCAATAAACCTCAGATCGGCTTGCCTTTGGAAATACTCCAGGAAGCCCCGCGTACTTCACTACGCCGAAGGAACTTCTATATCACGCGCACCTTCCACCGGGCCGCGAGACTATAGTACGAAACCGGTTCACCAGGTCAGCTGCTGTCTGGGAATCGTTGCGCTTATCTTGGGAAGAGTCACGCAGAAGAACCGCCGAACGGCACACCACAGAAACCGCTCAAGTCGAGCTGAACGAGCCCGAGTCTCGTTACATTAAATCGAACCTCAAAGTGGCGTCCAGAACCAAAGACTTCAAGCCCTACCTTATTACTAGGAGGGGTGAACGAAACGTACCAAAGCGATACCTCAAAAATGTCACGACCCACGTCGTTGTACAATGTATGCGTGTGAGTTTCGACGTCACTTTTCGGGTAGTTCCTTCGTTATCTCGTAGCGCTTCTTACGGACTATCATTGGGACCGTTTCCATTCCTTCGTTATCATTTCCCTCCCACACGCGTCATGTATATGATCACCTGTCTCACTTATCGTTCCTTGACATTCTACTACCTTCTGATACGAGTACGACTGTACTAGGGTTTCGGATACGTAGTATGCTTCAGGAGGCGCTTTAAAGCCCTCTCCCTTGTATATTTAAGCCTCGTGATACAGACCAAGGTCGGCACCTTGGTCTTCTTGAATTGTCATCTGTCTTCTCTTCTCCTCTCGCGTGTCGCGTAGAATCTCATCTCGCTTTGCCCTTCACGTTAACCGCGTAGTTACGTGTAAGGAAGACTCATCGCCTCGCTTTGCCGCCGCCTTCGTATCGTCCTAGTCGGACGAGCGTTTGACAAACGTAACATTAAGACCAAGGTATCCTACCATCGTGGCGACATCAACAAGACAACGTTGGGGAACAAACTTCGTACCCTACACTATTGAACGACGAGGGGAGAGAAACGTCCCTGTTGCATTCCTAAAAGTTGCTCGGTGGAGAGAAGTCCGAGGAGACACCGGATACTACGTCGACTTTCCCACTCGACCTTCTCGTTATTACCCAGTTGAGTTTAACTTCGATCACGTTTGTTGGTGCGAAGTAGCCTGGGATCCCCCACAGAATAGGTGGAACGTTCTTCGCCCGGCACATCCCGATTACCGTTGCGAAATCTACGAACCAATACCACCCAGATCCAGCTGGGGAAGAATCGACAGACAACCAGACCCAACATCGGATTTGGAACCTGCAAACAACGACGAAGACTCAGATAGCAGTAATTCAGAATCAGACGGAGAATCCCCAGTCGAACACGAACCAGAAGTAGAGCAACTAGCCGCATTAGCTGAGTCCATTCACATCGCACCGAGAGTCATGACTACCACTGCAGTAGAAGAACCAAGAATTCAAATCAACGAGATACGTGAAGGAAACGAACCCCCCGTCATTCCAACCATTGACCCCCTCACGGGGCATCAACTCACCGAAGACGATGCGGCCCTATACCGAGCCGTCAGACCAGACGTAGGAGACCCGCCTGACGGAGCAGAACCCCGTCGAGGCGGAGGAGGATTCCCCGGAGGCGGAGGAGGATTCCCCGGAGGCGGAGGAGGATTCCCCGGAAGCGGAGGCGGAGGAGGATTCCCCGGAGGCGGAGGCGGCGGATTCCCAGGAGGAGGAGGCATACCACCAGACCTCCCCGGTCTAGGCGCAAACCCGATGGACCACACCACGGATAAATTTTGGGGCGAATCCCCAACAATCTTCACGGGAGACCGCCTCAAAGCAGAACAATTCCTCACGCAATGGGAATTATATTGGGGAGTAAACAATAACAATCGCCTCCTGATGAATGCTTACCGCCGCTCTATGCTGTTCCTCACCTACATCAAAGGAGAAGTGGTCAACGAATGGGTCATTAACATGAGCCGATGGCTCAACCGCCAAATACAAGGAGGAGTCGACAGCAACGAAGCGCAGCTGTGGTTAGAACTAATAAACGCCTTCAATCGACGTTTTACGAACACAATGGAGAAGGAAACTGCACAAGCATTGCTAAAACGAGGGATAAAGATGCAGAACGGAGACATTGACGCGTACGTGACCCTATTCGAACGAGCAACGCGTCAAGCTGGCTACCGCCTAGACTTCCCCCTTGTTCTCGACCTGTTTACAAGCGGTCTGCCAAGAGAACTCTATGAGAAGGTCTATCAATGGGACGAACCACGAAGCTATGAGCAATGGAAGGAGGCAGTTATGCGGCGTCACCAGCAATATGTTCACATGAAAGCCCAACAAGACGTCCAGCGCGCCTCACGCCCCCCTCAACCTCGGGGTTTCGGAAACCAGGGAAGGGGAGGATGGCTACCTCCGAGAAATATATCCCGACCTTCCGATCCCAACGCAATGGATACGTCCGCTGACCGTAGCTGCGCAAGGCTTGCCGGTTCAGACGAAATCGATTTCAATGCACCACCAAGGGGGGAACAATATCGACCGCGAGGAGGGGCAATGACGCAGTGGCGACAAGGAAGAGATCTTAGGGGAGTAATCTGTTACAATTGTCAGAAGGCAGGACACATCAGTCGCAACTGCACACAGCCGCGTACCTGGACTCGTCGTCCCACAAATGGGCCACCACAAGCAAGTACCAGTCGAGTTGTGGGCTCCGACTACCCCGTACAAGATACACAAATTGCCAGACTCGACGTCCAAACTACTCCGAATAATCCCCTGACGTCGCAACAACGGGCCAGACAACATCTCGCGGATATGGCAAAAGAAGACGACGAATATAAAGACACAATCCTCAAAGACCTTTGGGTGCAGGAGGGTTTTCCGAACGCCTAAACCCAACGGCCTGGGTGAGGGCAATCAGTTGTAACTCTGTAAATATCACGCGCTTTCGTTCCCTACGAATTCCAGTATCAGTGCGAACAGGTTACTCCATGGCCGATATCAACGCGTTAGTAGACTCCGGAGCAACGGACAACTTCATTAAACCATCATTTGTAACAAGGATGGGACTCGGACGAAAGACCCTTGACCGTCCCCGAAAAATCTGGAACGTGGATAATACCGAAAACAAAGCTGGGTGCATCACCCAATATGTAGACCTCAGCGTACAGACTGATGGAACCTGCAAGGATATGCGTTTCCTCGTAACCGACATAGGAACCAAAGATATCCTGCTAGGTTATCCATGGCTCGCTACCTACGAACCAAAAATCAGTTGGCGACACGCCACCATACATGAGAAAACGCTCCCTATTATCATCCGTTCAATACCCCCATTCTCTCTCTCACAACGAACAACAATATCCTTTGCTAGCACCATTTCCCACGATGAGAAACAAACCATCGTTAACCGATTGGAACAAGAATGTCACTATACCACCGCCACCGAGCTAGCCATCGCCGCCCAACAATACACCACCAAAGTAGACCTACCCCCCGAGTATAACTCATTTACTCGCTTATTCAACGAAGAAGCATCGCACCGTTTTCCCCCATCCCGACCATGGGATCATGCCATCGACTTCATGCCTCATACCCCTTCCTTCATCGACTGTAAGGTGTACCCGCAGACCTGCGACGAAGATGTAGCATTACAGGAATTCTTGACGGAACAACTAAAGAAAGGCTATATCAGACCATCAACCTCACAATATGCCTCGCCGTTCTTTTTTATCAACAAGAAAAACGGCAAGAAACGACCCGTCCAGGACTACCGGAAAGTCAATTCCTACACTGTCCGCAATCTGTATCCACTACCGCTTATCGCAGATCTCATTGTCGCCCTCAGCAACGCACACATTTACACCAAACTAGACATCCGCTGGGGATATAACAATGTTCGTATCAAAGAAGGGGATGAAGGAAAAGCGGCCTTCAAGACACGTTACGGCTTGTTCGAACCATTGGTCATGTTCTTCGGCCTCACAAACTCGCCAGCCACCTTTCAGGCCTTCATGAATTACATCTATCGCGACGTCATCGCCAAACACGAACTTCTAGGCACAACGATTCGTTGTTATATGGACGACATCGGCATAGCCACGAGAACCGATTCCGCGGGACACGTCGCCGCTGTCCGCGACGTGTTGGCGGTCGCTGCCGAACATGACCTTTTCTTTTCCCTCGAAAAGAGCCTCTTCCATGCACCCGAAATGGATTACCTGGGGGTAATTCTTGGAAAGGGGGTGACACGCATGGACCCCGTCAAAATTTCGGGTATTAAAGACTGGCCAACACCAACCACCGTGAAGGAAGTACGCTCCTTCCTTGGATTTTGTAACTTTTACCGCCTCTTCATCAAGGGATTTGCGAACCATGCGAGACCCCTTAACCGCCTGACGCGGAAAGACGCAGAATGGCGTTGGACAGCCGAAGAAGACACCGCTTTCCGGACGCTCCAAACCCTAGTAACACAAGAACCGGTATTGGCACATCCGGACCTCGACGCGCAATTCATCCTTGAAGTTGATGCGTCGGGCTTTGCAGTGGGAGCAGTCCTATTACAGCGAAAGAAAGACGGCAAACTACACCTGCTAGGCTACTTCTCCGCCACACTTAACGCAGCCGAACGCAACTACGACATATACGACCTTGAATTATTGGCCATCGTCAAAGCCCTCTGACACTGGCGCCCGTTAGTCGCCGGTTCCCCACACAAAATCATCATCTACTCGGACCATATGAACCTACAATACTGGCGCTCTCCGCAGCGGATTAGTCGAAGAGTAGCAAGGGAAGTCCTTGAACTATCCGAGTACGATATCGAAATTCACCACATTAAAGGCAAAGAAAACGGCCGGGCGGACGCCTTATCTCGTCGACCGGATTACAACCGCGGGGAAGAAGATAATCACGACATCATCGTGTTACCAGACCATGTGTTCGTACGAGCCATGACGGTCGAACCAGCCCCTTTACTGATACATGAGATCTCCGCTGAACATGCGACCCTCGCGGACCCCGTGTATCAACAAGACGAACAACTGATCAAGTCATGGGTTGACGCTCATAACCTGCGACATATACACGGCACGTGGTATAAAGACGGAAGGAGGGTGGTCACTGGGGGCTTACACGACAAACGAACTATCATCGCCGCACACCATGACCCTCCGGTATATGGGCATCCTGGAATACGACGGACCACTACCCTTACCGAACGACACTACTGGTGGCCAAGGATGCGTTTGGATGTCCTCGACTTTGTGAAGGGCTGCGCAGAGTGCCAACGCAATAAAGTCAACAACCGACCCACACGAGCTCCACTGAGTCCCATTACACCCTGACTCGAAGCTATGCCATTTGAAACCATCGCGCTCGATTTTATTACTAAACTACCGGTATCACAGGGATTTGATGCGATTCTGACGGTCACGGACCACGACTGCACCAAAGCATCCATTTTCATCCCCTGTAACGAAGAAATCAGCGCGGAAGGAACAGCCGCTTTGTACGTCCAACATGTCTTCCTCCGATTCGGACTGCCGTCGCGTATCATCAGTGACCGAGACCCTCGGTTCGCGTCAAAATTCACGCGAGAACTGTGTAAAATTCTGGGAATTTCCCAGAATATCTCGTCTGCTTATCATCCTCGTACGGACGGACAATCGGAGCGATCAAATCAGTGGCTGGAACAATATCTACGGTTCTGGACCAACGAACGACAAGACAACTGGGCGCATCACTTACCCCTAGCGGAGTTCGTGCATAACAATTGGCCGCATGAAAACACCAAAGAGTCCCCATTCTTCCTCATGATGGGTTATAATCCTCGCGCAGATTGGACGGATAGACCTTCCCCTATACCGCAGGTCACGATAAGGCTAGACCAATTCCGACAAGCGCGGAACCGCGCCCAGGAACTCATGAAGCGGGCGCAACAGTCGTGGGTAAAACACAAAGATACGCCAAGTTATCGGATAGGCGACCAAGTCTGGTTAGAGGGACGACACCTTTGAACCAATCAACCAACGGCAAAATTATCAGCCCGTCGTCACGGACCCTTCAAAGTTCTAGAAGTCTTATCAAAGGTTAGTTATCGCCTAGACCTTCCCGCCCAATGGAGCATTCACCCTGTGTTTCACATCGATCTTCTCACACCTTATCGGGAGACGCCCACTCATGGAGCAAATTACCCACGACCGCCTCCAGATTTAGTCGACGGCGAAGAAGAATATGAAGTGGAGAAGATTCTAGATTCCCGGCGACGAGGCCGAGGGCGCAAACTACAGTACCTGGTTAAGTGGAAAGGTTACGCCGATTCGGAAAACCAGTGGGTTGCCTGGGATGACGTGTTTGCTGATAAGGCGATAAGAGAATTCAAGACGGCAAACCCCGATCAAGAAGTGCATATAAACCCACGCACACGCCTTGAAAACTCCTCAGCCTCTATCGCAACCTCCTCTCTCATGTCCATTCCTCGTTCACGCAGCGCTCTCGTCTATTATAACCACGACTCAGCCCACTATGGAAGTTACGACCCCGACACCGTCGACGACCAATGTCAGTTCCTCCCAGGGAAGGCGCCCTGGGAAACGGCAGCGGTCGCCACCACTATCGCCGACCCCCCCACGTCCGTGGAGCCCATCGCCGATCCAGAAGCCCCGACGCCGATCACTCATGAAGAAGTACAGGATCTGGTTCGACGATTCCCTGACCCCGTTACTGGACAAACCTCCCCCGATCCCATCCAATCAAGCGTCCCCCAAACTCCCACTGTCGACCCCATTACCGACCCAGCCACCATCTACAATCTCCCCATCAATCACGAACTCCTCGATGTTTATGCCAAACTCTACGCCGGACACGACGCGGCCAAGTTCATCGAACTCGACCAACAGCATGGAAAGCACTACCTCCTCCACCACGCTAGTACGGGACAGGTATGTGGCCCGCTCTTATCAGAGGCCGAAGTTGCTCGGCTTCGCGCAGCTCTCCCAAGCGGTCCGAGCACCAGTCCTGGACCTCTCCCGATACGTCTACGTACAACCACGACCACCAGCGACGCGGGGGTGGAGGAAGACAGTGGAGGAATGGAGGATGGAACAGCTCGAGCGTTCATTTCAACGAACCAAGGAGAAGCGGGCCCGCCACCTGGAATCACGGCGCCAGCTGGTTCGGGAGATGAGAGACCTTCAGGCGAAGAAGAAGCAGTCCGCTACTCGTACTACCCCCGAGCGCACCCTTTTATTACCTACGCCGACGTCGCCCGCTTCGGTGAAGGGCTCACTCCTCACGCGTGTCACACTGACGGCACTCCAATGTACAGAAACGCCGTCCGCACAGAAGGACCTCGGCTTCCCCTTCCTACGCCAGCAAACAACACGCGCGCGCCAGGCGCAAGTCAGTCGCCTGACCCACCTTATGGATTTACCGTCAATAGTGGACGCGCCTTCATCCATTTCCCCATCAAAACAGCCGACGGTACTACTCGGCAACCCCGCTTCGTCCAAGTCATCATGGGACCCGACCCTCTAGTCATCGGCCTCCGCGACGACTCCGATTTCGTATACGTCCAACCCCTCTACGCACGACAACAACTTTCATTTCGCCAACGTACCCCTTATTCCGAGGAGGACCTCACCCTTCTCGCCGCCGCCTACGACGGACGACCTGTCATTGATCGTGCCGTCGCCGATCTTCATGACCCGTCACTCACCGCGGAGTTACACCGCTACCGCCAGCTGGAAGGGGAATGCACTCGCGTAGAGGAACGCATCTTGGCGTTGGAGGCGGCGTGGGGAGATATAGCCGCGAAAAAGTTGAGTTGTGTCCATCGTCTCGAGATGGCTGAAGCACTGCAGAGGATTGAACAGGTGCAGAACACCACGATTAACGGCGCTCCGCGACGTGGTCGTCGCACCTAGGAAAGAGGGTAATGTCACGACCCACGTCGTTGTACAATGTATGCGTGTGAGTTTCGACGTCGCTTTTCGGGTAGTTCCTTCGTTATCTCGTAGCGCTTCTTACGGACTATCATTGGGACCGTTTCCATTCCTTCGTTATCATTTCCCTCCCACGCGCGTCATGTATATGATCACCTGTCTCACTCATCGTTCCTTGACATTCTACTACCTTCTGATACGAGTACGACTGTACTAGGGTTTCGGATACGTAGTATGTTTCAGGAGGCGCTTTAAAGCCCTCTCCCTTGTATATTTAAGCCTCGCGATACAGACCAAGGTCGGCACCTTGGTCTTCTTGAATTGTCATCTGTCTTCTCTTCTCTTCTCCTCTCGCGTGTCGCGTAGAATCTCGTCTCGCTTTGCCCTTCA
>QFDV01000470.1:0-33061 GCA_003315845.1 Lactarius trivialis
AGCCAAAAAAAAAATAACAACACCACGAAGGATGTAAGTAGAGGCCAGGAGAACGTGGCGAGAAGGCAATGTATCGGGGGTGTGTAAGGGCTCTCATTTTGGCTACCGAGTTCGGCTAGAGCGGTCGTCATCATGGGGTGTTTGGGGTCCGCTATATTCTTGTTGTTCTCTCACCGAGCCCGAGGATGACCGAACTCGCCGCTAAATGAATTAGTCAACGTCCCACAACGTGGTTGCATCCAAAGTAGGGTTAAGTTCATTGCCTCTAGTAATCTCCTGGCTGAGGCAGTAGCAGCGCATTACGAGGCCTTGGGATGTAGGATCCGTGATTCGTAATAGCTGGTGGCACTTCTTCCGTTCATTCGAACCTGCAGCCCAGATTATTGGCTCAATAGAGCAACCAATAAAGTGACAGTTTTACAGTTCGAGTGGGTGACTTTCCGCAGGATCTAGAGTCTCCAGATTATTCTCCAGACTGGTTATACCCGAAATTTGTAATCAGTAAGATAAACTCTAGAGAGACTGTTTTTCCCGTAGAGAAGTAAAATTTCTGAGTGCCAGAAATCATAAAAAATGACAAAGCAAGGCAACGAGGCGCATCTCGAACATCCCCCGAGCCCGGTCACCTTTTCACCGGGTCCGGCATCACGGCATTTCAAGTCTAGAGAATTATTAATATTCTGTAGCAGGGTAGAGGAGGCTGCTACAGATTAATCGTCTGGAGGAGCATGAAGGGAATTATGTGAGCAATGTGCCTGGCTGGCACCTCGGCCATCTAGAGGAAACTCCGGTCTGGAGGATATTCTAGAGCCTCCAGATCCTACGGAAAGTCACCCAGTGAAACGCTCAAGAAAAAAATCCCGCGGGTCAAGGGTTCGTACCCGGGCCGGCATGTCCTCAACCTCTGCGCCAACCTATCGGGTTGGTCAGATTAACATAGAAGATCCAAGAACAGGCAATTCTGGCTTCTGACGCTGGACTTTATCATTATGCATGACCCAAGCATGTCGCCCTGTCTGCACACAACCCCAAACACAACTTCACTAGCGTACTACCTTACGGACAGGTTGTGTGAATTAAGGCGCCAATATATAGTGAAGGTTACGAGAACTGCAGTCAGTCGCCATATAGAGTTGTTCTCTACGCCCCACTCAGTTCTGCAGGGAACGTGTTGTCGAGACGCCGTGGCTTAGTCATAGTGAACGTGGGCTGCTTGTGGCCGAATTCACAGTCGGCGGGCCTACCATGAACAAGGCCGATGTCTAGATGGTGGCAGCGGCACAACGGGGCTTAGTTGACCATCGTCCACGCATTCTGAGCAGAGAGGAACATGACATAAAGACCGAGAGAGATTGGTTATTGTGGCGCCGACTCGGATTCAAGTTTGGCGCAACACTATTCCGTGTGCCCTGTGCGGCGGGGGACTGCACTTCATGCTACATGCACTGAGGCGATACATCATACGTCACGATACGGCAGATGGCGCAGCTGCAGATCGTCGTGCGCAGCAATTACAGCCCGCAGCCCTCTGTCAAGGATTTGTCAAAGCCCGGCCAACGCGTCTCCACGGCAGAGATTGTGGACCGGTGAGTTGCATTCAGCGGTGTGTAGAGAGTGAGTCTTCGTGACTTGTTTCGTTTGAACTATGGCCATTGGACCGGCGAGATACGCTCCGGGTTACGCAGTAAGGTGTATGGTGGTTGCGACTGTCCAATAGTGAATGAATTGGACTGTGTTGCATGACAATTTCCAGGACCGGTACGACATTTCAGCTGTTCCGACGGTGAGGGGAATATGGCGTCGTTCCATGGCGACTATCTGACGCAAGTGAGAAAGGGCACGCGTCTCAGCGGCGCTGTCAAATGGCTTCCAGATCCATACTACGAGGAGAAGCGGAGATTCTACCACCGGAGGACTTGACGAGAGAAAAAGTCTATGGGAAAGCGGAAATGAAACGTGATACTCACCGCGACATGCGCATTGCACAGTGTTATTTCCAAAGCTTCCCCTTTAAACACTGACGGGAAACACGGAAACTGATAACGAAGTTCAGGAAATTTGCGCTTCACGAACTTGAAACTCCTGTGTCCAGACCCAAAAATAAAAACCTGGAGATGGAAGATCAAGGCGATCAAGGCAACCGGTCCCTGGTGAGCTCTTGTGAGGTGATGATGGTAAGGAAGAACCCACGAATGAAACGTCTGGTAGAGGGGTGGTGGGGTAAATCATCTGATCGGCCACACACGGGGATGCTACACCCCAAAACATGGCTTTGGCGAGTCCAAAAGGAATTTTCGGGGAAAGTAAACAAAGACTTACGTGCATCTGGTAATTCTTTGCGGTGTGCCTCGTGCGGGGGGGCCTTTTCTCAAGAGATAGGCGTCCAAACAAAAAACCAGACGGAGCCCAATCCCAAACCTAGGACAACACGATATGGGCGCCGTTGAACAGCTTTAAGATATCACACTAAACACGCGGACGTCAGTAGTAACAACGCTTCTGATGGATGTCCAAATGCAAATATATTGCTGGATGGGCAATTCCGCAAAGAAGAGCACATCCAGGGCATCCATAAACCTGATGGTTCCAACTAATGGGGATCCTGGTAGGTCAGCCATGAGGTACTGTACGTGGAGTACGATCGGTCTTGAACGGCGTTGATACGAGCGTGCTGGCCGCACGCTGCTGCTGTCATAAGGGGGTTGTTGTTGAATCAAACAAATTTAACCCTCCGTGGACTAGCTTTACCAAAGAGGGGAATAATTGTCCCCTCGGCAAATGTCCACAACAGACGCCTGATAGAAGAGACAGGGACGCATACGATCAGGAGGGTCGGGGGAAGTTGTCCACGAATTTTGCTCTGGAGAGTTATGGTCGTCTTGACCCCCATCACCGAGGCTCATCGATTTGCGGTTTTCTTCAAGAGCGATGAGTCACAAACGGACCTCAAAGTTGCAGTAGCCTGATCAAATACTGTCAGGTACTAGTCATCGCACGTCATGCATGCTGTCGACAAGTGCACAGAAAAGTCACGTGATATAAATGGGCTAATACATCCTGTACTCGGAGTCACCTGGAAGCTCCCGAGTCAAAAATTCGTCTAAAAGTACACGAGAATACGACTCATTCGTCTTCTACACGCTCATCTTCATAGGTATAGCTGGGTGAGGATCATATCCTTCTATGGCAAAGTCTTCGTATGTAAAATCCTCGATGTCCGTGATGTCGCGTGTCCAGCGAAGAGTCGGAAAGGGACGCGGCTGGCGAGCCAGTTGTATATTGAGTGCGTCGACGTGATCCCGATAAACATGAGCATCACCGAGCTGAATAATTAGCTCGTGAGGCTGCGTATTGGTTACCCGCGCGATCATGTGAGTGAGCAACGCGTAGGATGCAATATTGAAAGGGATCCCGAGCCCCAGGTCCGCGGAACGTTGATACATGAGGCAAGATAACCGTCGCGGCGCGTTGGGCTCGTCCGCAGGAGGAAGGTGCACGTAGAACTGGCACATCATATGACAGGGCGGTAGGGCCATCAGTGGTATATCTATGGAGACGGTGAA
Organism: Lactarius trivialis; assembly: GCA_003315845.1. Classification (NCBI taxonomy): domain Eukaryota; kingdom Fungi; phylum Basidiomycota; class Agaricomycetes; order Russulales; family Russulaceae; genus Lactarius; species Lactarius trivialis. Next base: position 3,564 of record QFDV01000470.1, read on the forward strand.
TATTGCATTGTCATACGCGACGAATAAAGGACAGACCTGCAGGATTCCAGGCACTCAGGATGATTCGACGGTCGGTCGGATCCTCGATAATTTTGCGAATTACTTCGCGCAGCTGGTCGACGCCCTTTCCGGAATAATCCGTGTCAGCATCGACATATTCTGCGCCGAAGTGCCTCCATTGGAACCCGTAAACAGGTCCCAGGTCCCCAGCGCGACGATGACCCAGCCCCCGCTTCTCGAGAAACTCCTTCGATCCGTTCCCATCCCAGATCTTCACGCCTTTCTTGGAGAGCAGAGTAGAGTCCGTCTCCCCTTTGACAAACCACAGAAGTTCCTCTATGATCCCGCGGAGAAACGTCTTTTTGGTTGTGATCAAGGGGAGTGTCGAGTCTGCAAGGGAGAAACGGAGTGATGGGGGTGCAAACAAGGAGATTGTGCCGGTTCCGGTGCGGTCAGGACGCGATTCTCCGGTGGCAAGGACAGATCTAATAAGATTGAGATACTGAAGCTCGTCGTGTTGTTTAGCAGAAGTGGACATGTCGGGATAAAGAGGCAGAGCCGGCAAAGACTTGACCTCGACTCGATCAACACAACGCGACCGCGCGACGCGAATCTAACGTAATCAGCTTGCCGGGCCAATCCCGGGCCGCCATCGACCGAGTCGGAAGCCGTTTCGTTGCGTTGGACGCGACGACGGCGATGGCACCATCTCCAAACGTCCCGGAGGAAGTGGGTGAGTTTGCTCCGAGTTCTTCACTTTTCTTCGAATTACTAGAGTATATCCACAGATTTCAGCTTGTTTGGTGGCGCAGAATGCCTTCCAGAGGGCAAGCAGACTCCCACGTGGCTTCCTCGGCGCACGCAGCTACCTCTCACACAGAGCCCTCAGAATATTAATGGTTCAAAGCCTCGAGACCCCTCTGACTTTCTTTGGTTAATGACCGAAGAACCTCACCGCTCTAGACGGATGACCATCCTGAAAGCGCACCCAGAAGTGAGTGGTCAATCTTATTTCTCTTGAGTTTGTTTCGCCATCTATTCCGAGTTCGTGAACTAGCGGAACGATGTACTGAAGCATGTCAGATCGAATTCTCCTCAGAGAGTTTCTGATCTTCTGACACGGGATGCTTTTCCGCGTGACGCATCCATCGACAAGTCACCGTATTGCCTTCTCGAGATGTTGATTTCTGAACGTCTTTCCAGGTCACCAAACTCATGGGCCACGAACCACTCACGAAATACATCGTGCTTGCAGTCGTTTTGTTCCAATTTACCATCGCATTCTTACTCCGGCATACCCATCCGTTCTCTTGGACATTTGTTGTCGTGGCGTATACCATCGGAGGCACTGCCAACCATAATTTATTTCTAGCAATTCACGAGATCACCCACAACTTGGCATTCAAGGGCGTGAAGGCCAACAAAGTGCTTGCAATCATAGCTAATTTACCAATCGGAGTACCATATGCCATATCGTTCAAGGTGAATGGTCACTGTGGCATTCCGGATCGGTCATCTCACGCGTTTGAGGTCGACAGGGATATCATTTAGAACACCACAAATACCTCGGGGAAGACGGAATCGATGTAGATCTCCCCACGCGACTGGAACTTATCTGTTTGAACAACGTTCTTGGAAAGGTGTTTTTCTGGTGCGGGCGTCATTGTTACCTACTTTTTCTCGACTAATTCCCATTTATCAACAGCACATTCCAGATCCTATTTTACGCCCTTCGCCCGGGGTTCGTACGTTCGCAAAAGCCCACTTACTGGCACTTCATCGGCATAGCTGTCCAGTTGGCCTTAGATTTTGCTATCGCTACCTTCGTTCCGGGTGGGAAGCATATGGTGCTTTATTTCATCATGTCCAGCTTTTGGGCCGGCAGCTTGCACCCGCTGGCGGGTCATTTCATAGCCGAGCATTACGTGTGGGACAACCTGCAACAAGAAACCTACTCGTACTACGGCTGGCTGAACGTCTTTGCTTACAATGCGAGTACTATGCGACTAAGTAGTCCATGACGCTGAACCGGGATTTTTTAGGTCGGTTACCATAACGAGCACCACGACTTTCCTTCTGTACCGTGGACAAGGCTGCCCGCGCTACGTGCTCTCGCACCCGAGATCTATGACGCCCTCCCCTCACATTCTTCGTGGCCAATGATCCTTATCAATTTTATAAGGGACAAGAATGTAGGCATCTTCGCCCGCGTGAAGCGCCCTCCTCGTGCGGTAAAGATAGCCCCACCGCCAATTGAGTTAGATGGAGGATGTGCAGACGAGGGGGTCACCAGCGATCGTGCGAGACGGGAGGCGGACAGTATGAGACGGAGAAAGTGATGGTTTAACTACTGTTTCCACTGTTCAATGTGCGGTCCAAATATACCGTGACTGTATCGAGGAGAGAAGCCTGGATTGGAACAAGGGCACGTGCTGGGGTAGGGCAAACGCGTCTACCGCACCTTGCGATTCCTTCCCTACGACCATGTTTTCGTCAAACTCGACAACGCTTCCTCGGCGCACGCATAGCGTCAATGCTGTCAAACATGCAAACTATTTCGGTTCCGTTGACGAGGAACTGCGTGATTGCAAGCGAGTGCAGCGCCAAGGCCAAGAAGAAGACCTACGTGAGGCATTGGGCCGCATGATGGCTCGGGTAGAGGAGATGGTGAGATCCTATTCGGATCCTCCTGATGCTGCCTACCATTGATTTTCTGACGATCTGCTAGTGCGCAACGCTCAAATCGTCTTATCAAACCAATGCGGATCTCGAGACGCAGCTCAAGGTTGCCCAATCAAATCTCAAGCTCGAACAAGCGAACACTGAGATGCTCGAGGATGCGCTAAAAAGCAGCTCTCTTTCCAAGGACGTTGGATGGCGCCGGTCGTCACGCGAGGCTGGTTCTCTGCAGGGTGTCCCGTCGTCGTCACCCGTCACGGCGACGACACCGGCATCATCTCAACCTCAATCGCAGCGCACGAGCGTTGACGAAAACCAGACGCAGCAGGGCTCCCTCGAATCGCCGAACTCTGACCGCGATAGTCCTGCATCCTCGCCCGCGCCCATAGCAACACAGAATGACTCGCGCTTCTTTCGTTTTCGCCTCACGGGCAGTGGGCGATCTACGCCGACGCAACCCCCGGCCCATTCGCCGCCAAGTACGCCACGACCACCACCGCGTTCGTCACACACCGCAGTGGGCCAACTGACATCCGCATCCTTGCCCTCGCTCGTCGCGTCGCCCTCGCCGAGCGAGCTCGAGGACCTGCGGGGACAGCTCCTGAGCGAGAAACACAAGTCGGAAAAAATTGCGCACGAGAAGAAAGAGTTGGAGAGCGAGCTGGAGAGCCTGAGCCAGGCGCTGTTCGAGGAAGTTCGTACCCGTGTCTCTCTATTCTATTCGTCCCCTCGGCTAACGGGCACACGCTAGGCGAACAAGATGGTGGCGGTGGAACGCATCAAGCGCGCAGAGGCCGAGGACGAACTCAAGGAAGTGCACGCTGAGAAAGCGGCGCTCAAAGCTGCGCTGCGCCTCATCGAAGACGACCGCATGCGCGCCGAAAACTCACACGCGCCGCACGCCAACGGCGCCTCTTCTCCACCCACGCACTCACGCACCTCCTCATGCGAAGCGATCCTCTCTCCACGCAGGCGCGACTCTTCCCGTCCGCCCTCGCCACCACCACCGACGGCGCAGTCGCGCTCACAGTCTCCAGGGGGGATCCCGATAGCTGCCGCGCGCGATGATTCAGATGGAGACGCGCCTCCGTCGCCTGCGCCGCTCTACGTCCCGCCGCCACATCTCGAGGACGAGCAGCCCGCCTCGCGCACGGAATCGCCCATGCCGCTACCGCACCCCCACCGCGACAGGCTGTCGATCCAGCGCCCCGCTACCGCGCCACCTGCCCCGCCTCCGCCGTCCGCCGCGGACGGGTACATCGATGCGCCGTGGGCGCGTGAGGGGCTGTTCGGCCGCGCGAGGTACGAGGAAGACGAGGAGGACGAGGAGGCCGTGGTGACGGAGCTGGGCCTGTCGGTGCCCCGGATCGTCACGTATTCGTCGCCGTCTGAAGGCGAGAACCCCGTCCCTTGGAGCAGGTGGTGATTTTCTCGTGGTTATTTTTTCCTTCTCATTTGCGGCACGCGGGCGCATGCAAACATGCAGGCATGAACATTGTACAACGACCAATTTTGACAGCCTCGTATTCTCTTCCTATTGCACTGCTACATACCGGCACACTTACACAGACCTACACAATATGCACGATCCATACCCATGTCTTTGGCTCGTTTTCTCTCGCTGGCATCGTAACGTTACTTACTCACCCACTTTCTGTCTGCCGAACGAGTCTGAGTCCAAGTCTGAGTGTGTGGGCTGCGCGATGGAAATAGCACGGACGCGATACCCATCGCCTCACCGCACCGACAAGCGAGCGGCGGAACGAGTTGGTGCCGCGTGCGATGAGCAAGACCCCGGGCCATCATCGTCGCCAACAGAATAATCATTGTAAGCAATGAGACGTGGGCTTGTGGAGTAGACAGCCGCCGAGCCCGACGCGGGTGGCGATCCAGTTCACCCTCCTTCGGCTGAGGGAGAACCTTGAGGAGAACGTACCGTAACGTAACAGAGGTCGGCAACTTAGTGGCGGTCCGTGAGTCCGGTGAGCACAGCCAAGCCGTCCATAAATGGCAATGCGGCGTAAGCGATGGTTTCCCTGGGTGCTGACGTCGTCCTCTACGCCCTCGCCCTTATCTTCCCTCTCGCTGTCCTATTCCACCACCTCACAGACACAGATCCATCATCATCCACAGAAAATAAAAGCAGCAGCATCCAGGAGACGACAACGATGACTACGGTGATGCAGCCCGAACGCACGGACCTTCCCCTGCCCAAAGACGACCCGTTCACGCTGGAGGCCCTCAAGGCATACGACGGGAGTGACCCAGCCAAGCCCGTATACGTCGCGATTAAAGGTGGCGCCGCCCTGCAATGCAATGCAATGTAAACTGACATGAGACTGCCAGGTACGGTGTTCGACGTAACGCGGAAGCGCGAGACGTACGGGCCAGGCGGATCATACGCGCTGTTCTCGGGCAGGGATGCGTCCCGCGCGCTGGGTATGTCGAGCCTGAAGCTCGAGGACGCGGTGCCGGACTGGAGCACGCTCGGGGAAAAGGACCGCAACACGCTCAACGATTGGCATTCCTTCTTTACGTACGTTTGTAGTATTCGCTCCTCGCAATGTGAGTTGACCCTTTTTGGTGGTTTAGGAAAAGGTATGCCATCGTCGGCCGCGTTATCGATTTGCCTGCTGCCGTTGCGAACCAGTGATCGGGCGTTGCCTCTCCTTTCACGATTTAGAGGGTTTAAACGTGTTTCTCTCCCTTTTTTTTTATGACTCCCTGTACCCTGTAAGAGTTGGTGCTACTTCTATCACCCATCCGGTGGTAATTGGAGTTGGTATTTTGAATGACATTCCTAATGTCTGCCATCGGGCTGAAGGACTTGTTTAACTCACGGTGCCGTAGCAGCGCCGCATGGCACCCGTCTCGCATATCATTGTCGTGGCTGTGTCTGTCTGTTTCTTTGAGTATGGTAATGACTAATGAAGACCACACAACATCAGGCGTGAATAGCATGGATGGGAAGAAGCAACTCCTGGCATTCTCTTGCACTCTAGTCCAACTCAAATAGACCGGTCACAGTGGGCCTCAGCTAAAGAAATTGACATCATTATTCTTGAGAAGTAGATAACTTGAACCATTAGAAAGGCTTACCCATTGACAAACAAGCTGCACAAGTTCACATAACGGCTCAAAAGCTTCAATACACTCTTTTTTCAGATAGTGTATTTCCGACTCATAGTATATCAATCCGTAGCTTTTCCTCTTCAAAATGAAGAAAATCCATGCCTGCCCATCAGACAGACAGAAACGGACCTCTGAAAGGGCGGGAGTAACTCTCAGAAGAGTCAGAACTTGAAGACAAAGTAAAGCAGGCAGTGCTGACATACCGTGACTCAACAGACATCAGCAGTGCGATTGCCTGACCAACAGCTTCTGGGATACACTCAATGAAGCTCCGTCCAAGGCCCAGGTGTTTGGCTTGAACTAGGAGCAGGTGATTTTTTGCAAACCGGAAAGACCCCTCTCTGGATCCACCAGGGCCAACCAAGCGGGCTGAGAAGGCCATAAGCAAGTCATGAAGCCAAGAGTGAGTTCTAATACTCAGACTCACCCTTCTTCCTCTTCTCATACTCAATAACTGCATAGTCAATCGTTCCACTTAACCACAATACATCTCTCGTGTCAGGGTGAGCGATTATGACCTCATCGCCTTGACCAAACCTCATCTCAGGAATAATGGCAACATCTCGTTGAGGCGTTGAGGCGATTTTCTGCACCGTGAGAAGTATTGCATCGAGAATCATGCGTGAACCTCGTTCATACTACGCCGAGTCACAAGCAAGCAGGGATTTAGTCAACCAAAACACAAAAGTGATTAGATTAACACAAAACGCACATCCATGTTAACACATGCATAAATGTCCTTGATTCTGGAGTGCAGGTCCACAATTTGTGCCTCAGCATCCACTGTCAGCATCTTCGGCAAGTTGGTTATTTCCGAAGCCACAAAATTGAGATCCCCGTCCATAACACCAGCGTTCTTGAGCTCATCTAATGAGACAGTCGAGAAGGTAGTGACTCTCTGGAGAATCATCAACACTGCTAGCACATGATGTAAGGAATGTGCAACGTACTGGTTTCTTGTCAACCGACTCGACCTTTAAAATGCTCTCCAGCGCACGGACATGTGTCAACGCGGCCGAGATGGTGGGCAAATTCTCCTCAGTTTCTTCAATTCCATGTAGGTCTTTCTTGAGAGATTCGAGACTATTTTGTGCCATCCTCCTCTTGATAATACTGGCACGGGTTGTGTGGCACAGCGGGTAGGGCAAGAGCGGGCAAGTAGTGAGGGTAAGTAGCCCGAATGACTCGTGGCGACCGCGCCACCATCGTCAACGACTCAACAAGGCGCCGCAATCACACTTGCGGGTGGGAACGGGCAAAGTACAGTAAGTTAAGTGCCCTCGAATCCTAGTACCTTTCGACTCGAGATCACATCGACTCGGATCATATTCTAGACCCTTCGAATCATACGACCGTGACGAATCACACAATGTACTAGTACTGATCGCCAGTGCCGATGGATCGACGAGCCGCGACCCCAGCGAGCCGTCCAGCTCAGAAGGCCAGACTCGGAGGAAACTGGGATGGGTGTATCTTAGAGAAGCCCGCACCTGTCGGGTTCAGATAGGTTTTGTTTCGACTGCTCCTTATGCCGCCCCTGATTCCTCCTCAACATTATCCACCTTTCTTTTTGTTCCTCGTTCGCCCTCTCATTGACGACGGCCTCTCATCCATCCAATATAAATCAACATTCATATACCCCGATCTCCGACCCTTGCTCCGACCATTTGTTGCTGGACTGTGGGAACACAGCGATGTGTATGACACCCGTGATGAGGTGCGCAAAGAGTGCATTGCATGCCCCGAAGTCCGTGAGCATCTTGTAGTTAAGCCGGATGAGCGCGGCGTGCACGACGCCGTCGGCTTGGCCGTTCCCGCGCCCTAAGTTACTGTAGGACAGACGCGTCTATGAGGCCATGTACGAGGTTCTCGTCTGCGGTGCGGTGGGAGACTTCAAGCACTTGGGACTTGACCTCCAAACACGTTCCACACTGTCCAACTTTCTTTCCCCGTACTCTACAAAGGTGTACCGTATCTGGACGACGTCATATGGGATGTCTAATAAAATACGATTTGAATGTAAAGTCTGCTAGGGTTTCTCAAAAGTCCTGAGGGTTCGTCGTCGAAGAAACCATCATCAGCCTCCTCCCTTTACCGGACCTCGTCTTTCTTAGTCTTCCTCTATCTCCAAGTTGTCCTCCTCTTCGTCAGTACTATCTTCCTCGTCGTCGCGATTTGAATAGTCATCATCTTCTTCAGAATCGTCGTCCGAGTCGTAGACGAAGTGTCCACGAGCCGCGGAGTCCCGTGTAGTTTCCGCGGGACCCCAGACATCAACCACAATTTCACCGAGCAGCCGAACCGCGTGGCTAGTCGAAAGGCAATTGCTCAGGCCGAGCGCCTCAAATGGAACCCCTTGTTCCACGCGCTGCATAAGTGCGTCGCATAGACGGAGAGTCCTGCGCTCACTCAACGCAGTGTCGTCAATCAGGTCGAGTGTTGTCAGCAATGGGAGCGGTGGACACTCGCTACCGCTGTTATTTTGGTGCAACAGCATCTCTCTGAATCCACGTGCTGGAGGTGCTGCCAGTCGCACACGTTGGAGCAGGGGCCACCGCTGCGCGTAACACAGCCAGAACTGCTCGTCGAGCCGTGTGCCATGATGTGCGGTGAGCGTCACGAGGCTATCCAGGGGGAGGAGCGCCATCACCGCATTGAAAGTCCGATAAACCGGTACAGCGCTCGTGATAGAGAGTACGACGCGTGCAGAGTGCGTCGCAGTTTGCAAGGCTTGCGGGTCGTGCACGTCGACGTTGATATCACTGGCAGGCACGGTCCACGCAATGATGTCTGTGCGCATCTTTTCGCCGCGGATGAGCACACTCTGCAGAGGCTGGGTGTCCTGGGGACCGTGCGCATGTTGCGCGATGCACTGAAGGATTCTTTGTGCGTTGCCTCTGTTTGGAAGATAAGACATTGCTGTGATGCTCAACCAGGTGAGAGCCGGTAGGACGAGATGAACAAGGACAACAGCACATGTACTCGCAGAGTCAGAGATATCCAAGTGTGTAAGGAAGGGGAGTGTGGCGGTGCGCTTGAGGTCAAATGGAAAGCGAGGAGGAATCGGGGAAGTCCAGTGAAGGACAAGCCTCCTGAGTTGTTGCATTTCGTTTAGAGCGTCCATCCAATCCTCGATGCTCGGCTGTGCATCCAGGTATGTATGGTGTGTGCGCAGCTCCAGACTTCTGAGGCCTTTTAAGAGTGGCGACTTCCAACTAATGGTATGGTTGTAGAGCTCGAGGCAAGAGAGCTTAGGGGTGGTACTCTTGAAGAGTGTGTCGGGGACAGATGCTCGTTTAGAATGGGACAGTGAAAGGTATTCGAGAGTGGGGGCAGGTGATTTGAGTCCTTTAAGTGTCTTTTGAAGTCGGGTAGAGCAAAAAGAATCTGCGCTAATGGTTAGGTCGCATACGTGGGAGACGTGGGTCTGCAGCGCTTTTTCGAACACGCGAAATCGAGCCTCGTCCCAGCCACGTTGCCTTGCCTCCAAATGTAAGGGTAACTTCTTCGCCCGAGCCAGTAGCTTAGCCACGCCGTCCTTAGTTAGGTTAGTGAAATCAATGTGACTCCAGAAGAGGGGTTGATTGAGTGCAATCTTGCGCCATTGATGACAGACATGGGTTACATGCAGCCACGCTAGTTGATGGTTTGGCTTACTGCCTAGGAGTGATGTACCAGGCAAACGTAAAAATGAGAAAATGGTGGCGATGACCTCAGTAGGTAGAGACGAGATGGGTGCAAGTGCGTTATGACGATGCCTTAGCGTCTTCAACGCTCGAATGGACTCTCGGACGGACTCCTCTAATGCTTCCATCTCAGAATCGATGGCTTGCCGTAGGTATTCACGAGGATTGGCCTTACTTGGGTCCATCGTCAGACCGCGGTTTGTTTTAACGTTCCTCCTGTATAGTCACAAACGCGTCACCAGTCCCCGAAGTGACAATAAGGAAAATGCCGAGATCTATACGCCGCACAGATGTACTTCAAGGCAAGGGTGTACTTCAAGTTGGCACGACCTTGCCAAGCAACGATGATCAAAACATTTTCATTTTCTTCACACACACACACACTTTATCCCTGTAAGAGTTTGACTTTTCACTTATATCGCCCATGCGGTGGTAATTGGAAATGAGGTCTCGAATGACTTTCATCCTTGACGAGTGCCACTGTCACGGTGGGCTGAAGAATACCGGGACTTGTTTAGCAACACTGGTAGTATTCTTGTAGTGAAGTGCTACATTGGGTAATCTGCCTGCGCACAGAAATGAATTCCACTGGCAAGAAAATCACAGTTCCCTTCAATCTATTTCTTCCCCCTCCAACAACTTCACCTTCATTGTCGGGCGAACAGTATCTTTGATTTTGCAAGCGAGTACTCCTAGCCAAACGCGTACATGATCAGTCACATCCCCAGCGTCCTGGACCAACAGGCCATGCGTACCGAATCAAAACTGTTCTTGAAGCTCTCGCGGCTCGAGATGTTCGTGTAGTATTTCTGCAAGCGCGCAAAGCGCTCGCTCTGGAACAGTTCTTGGTACACACGCGGGCCGGTCCCTTCCGCAAACTTGCCGACATCGTTGCGGAGCAGCAGCTCAAAGCGGCCGAGGAATGGCGCGAGTGCTGCGTCCGCGATCGTAAACTGGTCCCCGGCAGCGAACTGGACGGCGGGCGGGAGCAGCTCCTGTATCTCGGCAACCGCCGCGATGAAGGCGTCCGGTGCCTCGCCGCGGTAGAAGAGCGCGACGAAGGGCGGGGAGAGCTTGGTGGAGACGGCGTCGATGAAGAACCGCACGCGCGCGCGCTCGACGGGGTCTTTCGGGAGAATACCAGAATCAGGGTACAGGTCCGCGACGAACTCGAGCAGGACGAGCGACTCGGCAATCTTGGCCGACTCGGGCGATGGGTGCTCAGGGTCCGACTTGGGGCTCCCGTACACTAAAGCTGGGACCTATCACACGACGGGCGTGTCAGGGCGTGTAGTAGCGGGGAACAAGTATGTGTAAATCTGACCTTGCTTGCTGGATTTACTCGCGCGGCATACCACTCAGGCTTGTTCTCAAGATCGATCCAATACCTGGTCACGTCGGCTTTCGCCTCTTGGAACGCGATCTCCACCTGTGGCAATGCGAGTCAGCATATCGACGAGAAGGTCGACCGGACCAACCCGCTGGGCATATGGGCAGGCCTGCAGAACTCACAAAGTTAGTTAACTTGGGAGGGGGAAAAACAGGAATACTGTGCGCACTTTGCAAGTATAAAAAATAATATCTGCGGTGACCATGATGGCTGAGCTTGGTGAGCAGAGAACACGTTGGATCACAGACTCGAAAATATTGCTTCTTATATATCATCACAACACTGGCACCATGGCGTTTATTTCGCCATCCCTTCTCTCTGTCTCGATGACGAGTAACCCATATGATGCCGGCCGATGGTGAGTGGACGACAAGAATGCTGTGGGTCAACCTGTCAACCTCAGGCTCTTCGCTGTGGATCAACTTCCCCGCTTAGTGTCTAACGAAGCAGTCTCGACTGACAGGTGGGGCCTCTTTGTCAAATCAATTACGTGCGAGTATAGCGAAATCAGGTGGACCCACCCTTGAAGCTTGAAGTTTGATGGCCCATATGGGTAGTAAAGTAGCCTAGTACGGCATGGTTTGCCTCTCTGTACCATACTGCGATGTAATGTGGCTGCTACCACGCTTGCCAATTACCTCACTACACAAAGCGGATTGTAGTCACCCGCCTCATGATCGCCGCATGCAAGTGGATACGACGAGTTTGCAGTACTTGTCACGGTCAGGCCCGGGTTCAGATAGATTTTGTTTCGTCTGTTCCTTATCCCACCCCTCATTACCTTGAATCCTTGATTACTCTTCGATTCTGAAAATCGTTGTGCACCGTCTTTTTGTTCTTCGTTTCGCCCTCTCATTGACGAAGCTCTCTCATCCATCCAATCCTTTACATATAGGTCAACGAATTCACCATTCATATACCCCGATCTTTTGTTACTGACAGACTCTGCGGGAACACAGCGATGTGTGCGATATATATCCGCGAGGAGGTACTCAAAGAGTGCCCTAAAGTCCGTAAGCGTCTCGCAATCAAGCAGGTCGAGTGCAGCGTGCATGACGCCGTCAGCGTGGCAGTTCCCGTGCCCTAAGACGTGTCTACGAGGCCAAGTACGAGGTCTCATCTGCAGTGCGGTGGGAGACTTCAGGGACCTAAGCGCGTGCATCCGAAGCCACTTGGAGCGTCCAAACACATTCCTGAATACTAACCCCGTACTCTACAAAGGCGTACCATTTCTGGACTACGTCATATGGGTTGTAAGCACTAAAACACGATTTGAATGTAAAGTCTGCTGTCTTTCTCAGTCTTCCGAGTAGTCCTCTTCTTCATCAGAACTATCTTCCATCTTCCTCAGAATCGTCGTCCGAGTCGTAGACGAAGTGTCCACGAGCTGCAGAGTCCCATGTGGCTTCCGCAGGACCCCAGACATCAACCACATTTTCACTGAGCAGCCGAACCGCATAGCTACAAGTTGAAAAGCAAGTGCTCAAGCCGAGCGTCTCCACTGGAACCCCTTGTTCCACGCGCTGCATAAGAGCGTCGCATAGACGGAGAGTCCTGCGCTCGCTCAACGCAGTGTCGTCAATCAGGTCGAGTCTTGTCAGCAATGGGAGCGGGGGAACACTCGGGACCGCTGTTGTCTTGGTGCAGCAGCATCTCTCTAAATCCACGTGCCGCAAATGCTGCCAGTCGCACACGTTGGAGCAGGGGCCACCGCTGCGCGTGACACAGCCAGAACTGCTCGTCGAGCCGTGTGCCGTGATGTGCCGTGAGCGTCACGAGGCTATCCAGGGGGAGGGCCGCCATCACCGCGTTGAGAGTCCGATAAATCAGTCCATTGCTCGTGATAGAGAGTACGACGCGTGCAGAGTGGATCGCTGCTTGCAAGGCTTGCGAGTCGTGCACGTCGACGTTGATATCAGGTACAGCCCAAGCAAGGATGTCTGTGCGCGTCCCTTCGCCGCGGATGAGCACGCTCTGCAGTGGCTGGGTATCCTGGGGACCGTGAGCATGTTGCGTGATGCACTGAAGGATTCTTTGCGTGTTGCATTTGTCTAGGAAATAAGAGCTTGTTGCGATGCTCAACCAGGTGAGAGCCGGTAGGACGAGAGGAGCAAGTACAACCGCACAATCCGGCGCAAAGTCGGAGATATGCAAGTGTGTAAGGAAGGGGAGTGTGACTATGTGCTTGAGGTCAAATGGAAAGCGAGGAGCAATCGGGGAAGTCCGGCGAAGGACAAGCCTCCTGAGTTGTTGCATTTTGTTTAGACCATCCATCCAAACCCCGATCCTCGGCTTTACATCCGGGCACGATGTGGATGTGCGCAGCTCCAGACTTTTGAGGCCTTTTAAAAGAGGCGACTTCCAACTAATGTTATGGTTGTAGAGCTCAAGGCAAGAGAGCTTAGGGGTGGCGCCATTGAAGAGTGTGTCAGGGATAGATACTCGATCACAAAGGTACAGCGAAAGATATTCGAGAGTGGGGGCAGGTGATCTGAGTCCTTTCAGTGTCTTTTGAAGTCGGAGAGAATTTCGGGAAGAAGAATCTGCGCTAATGGTTAGGACACGGACGTAGGCGATACAGGTCTGCAGCACGTTTTTGAACACGCGATACCGAGCATCGTCCCAGTCACGTTTACGGAGCCTTGCCTCCAAATGCAAGGGTGCCTTCTTCGCCCGAGCCAGTATCTCGACCACGCCGGCCTCAGTTAGGATGGTGAAATCAATGAGGCTCCAGAAGAGGGGAAGGTCGAGTGCAATCTCGCGCCATTGATGACAAACATGGGCTATATGCAGCCACGGCAGCCACGGCAGTTGATGGTCTGGCTTTCTGCCTATAGGTGATGTACCAGGTAAACGTGAAAATGAGAAAATGGTGGTGATGACCTCAGACGAGATGGGTACAAGTGCGTTATGGCGATGCCTTAGCGTTGTCAAAGTTCGAATGGACTCTCGGGTGGACTCCTCTAATGATTCAATCTCAGAATCGATGGCTTGTAGTCGGTATTCACGAGGATAAGGATTTGTATTGCTTGTGTCCATTGTCAAACGGAACGGAACGTGTTACGGTTCTCCTGAACGGGTCATCACGTGCTATTTCTGTTGCTTTTGTCAGTGCCAGTCCAGTGCAGCATGAGTAGACCGGTGACCGTCGGTATATGAGTGTAAACCCGCGATATACCGACCTACAGCCTGAGGTAGCGTTATCTTATGAGACATACCATTGTCGCTTTGAAGATGATCCGTCAATGATGCATGATACCCTGTGCGAAACTACTGCACGGCAAGGCGTACTACTGTAGTAGCTTCATTCAGGTAACAGTCAAGGCAGCAGCACGATGAAAATGAGGTTTACTCATACACAACGATCAAATGTAGTGGTTCGAACGTCATTCATCCTTGGCGGATGAGACGATTACAGTAGTGGTCAAGCCGGTCAAGCGTTACCCACATTTTTTTTTCGATTCTATTTCCAAGTCTGTTTCCGTGCGCGTTGGCTATGTAGCACTCCCCATTCTTTTACCCTTTGCTATTTGTGTCTTATCTGCCCTTCCTTCTAAAGTCCTCACTAGCCCTATTAGGGGCTAACTTAGCGGTGCGTCAAGCTTCAAGCTTCAAGTGTCGAATGGTCCGAAGCGTTGCCCACCTTCTTTTTGTACTGTGCCCTGGGAGACTTCATCAACTGTGGAGACGATCGAAAATCATTGCTCGACTAGTCAAATTTTTGAGCAGCGGCTGGTGATGTTGCACCGTAGGGAGGACTTATCACTCTCATGAGGTACAGTACGTACTGTAGTAGCAACCGACAACTTCGATAAGTGCACCATCAGTGCTTCATCAGTGCAGATCGATTAGACCCGATTGGACCGATTAGACTCTCAAAGTTGGTCCACCCACAAAATAACATGTCTACTAGCACATGAGGACAATCAAAGTAGAGGTTGTACCCACCGCGCGCGGGGCTCAGAGCTGGTGGTTGCCATGTCCACGGCGAGACAACTGGTCAGGGAAGCGTCTCCTTCTCAGGCCGCTCACCCCCCACGCATTGCTTCTATTCGCAGTAATACTCCCATTTGGGATTTCGCGTTACGTCGCAAGTCCTGCTCGAGACGTGTTAGGCAAGTCAAAATCGGCAGAAAGTTCAGGTACTCCCGTACGATAATCGCAGCATGTTCCTAAAACGATTAGATATTCCCCATCTCCACGGCTTTGGGGAGGGCATCAATTTGTGGAGAGGGCATAGCACGGGCCCCGCCGGAAGGCGTGCCAGATTTTGATTTGTGGTTGATGACATTGATGCGTTTGGTTGGGCGTTGGACTCGGGTGGACACGACTCATGGAAGCATTCAGTATGTGTAAGCTGGGATGCCATAATGACCCGAGCGTATATCGGGGCGTAGTGTTGTCCCCAAGGGTGTGCCCACCGCCGAGTCGGAGGCGGCTGAGATAGATACTGGAATTGATGACTGGCACTATTTCAAGCCACAAAGGGAATACTAGAATATCGAGTTTGAGACAAGGGAAATTTATTTTGAAGTGTTTGGCCGAGAAGAGAAGAGTCCAATTGGAATTGACGGCCGCTCCGGTCGCAAGGCGGTTTCCCTCTTTTGTCCTCTCCTCATCCTCATCACCCTCATCCCATCCTCGTCATTCTCCTTCTCTCCCCCTTCTCCGTTTTCTTATCCATTCCCCCGTTTCTGCCTTCCCCTTCTCTCTACTTTTATCAAAATGGGTTGTGTTCAATCGTCCAACGTTGACGAAGCGGCAAAGGCCCGTACGTGTCCTCCTTCTCTCCCTCCTTATCTCAATGTCGCTCACCCTTCTTCCCCTCTTCTATTCCTACCTCAGGCAATGAAGAAATTGAGAACCAGCTGAGGCGGGACAAGGTCATGGCGAAGAACGAGATAAAGATGTTGTTGCTCGGCGCCGGCGAGTCGGGCAAGGTGTGTGACCCTTTCATCGCAAGCCAGCTCCCCTAAACTATTTCTGATAACATCCTCTCTTTTTCTAGTCCACTGTACTCAAGCAGATGAAGCTCATACATCACGGCGGATACACTGAGCAAGAGCGTGAATCCTACAAGGAGATCATCTTCTCCAACACCATTCAATCCATGCGTGCCGTCCTCGAGGCGATGCCTCAGCTAGACATTTCCCTCTCCCCACAGAACGATGCCCGCCGTGCGGTTATCCTTTCATTGCCTCCACAAATAGAAACGGATGTCCTTCCGGGAGACGTTGCCGATGCCGTCAGGGGTCTATGGCGTGACCCGGGCGTTCGGGAGGCTGTCAATCGCTCTCGCGAGTTTCAACTGAACGACTCGGCCATATACTACTTCGGCGCCGTGGACCGCATGGCCGATCCTCGTTACATGCCCACGGACCAGGATATCCTTCGCAGTCGTGTAAAGACGACTGGTATCACTGAGACAGCCTTCAAGATTGGTGAGCTTACGTACAAGCTATTCGACGTCGGAGGTCAACGAAGCGAGCGGAAGAAGTGGATTCACTGTTTCGAGAACGTCACTGCCCTCGTCTTTTTGGTCTCTCTCAGCGAATACGACCAGATGCTGTACGAAGATGAGAGTGTGGTACGTCAACTTCCATCTAACGCGGGTCATCCGTCAATAACATCAAATCCCTTCGTAGAACCGCATGCAAGAGGCTCTCACACTGTTCGATTCGATATGTAATTCCCGGTGGTTCGTCAAGACGTCTATCGTACGTATTACCCTATCCGTTGTCTGGGACAATAAGTCTAATGCACAATCCTCAGATCTTGTTCCTTAATAAGATCGATTTGTTCGCTGAGAAACTTCCTCGGTCTCCTCTGGGCGACTATTTCCCTGACTACAATGGGGGTGCTGACTACAACGCCGCGTGCGAGTACCTGCTCCAACGCTTTGTCAGCCTCAATCAGAGTGCTGCGACGAAGCAGATCTATGCGCATTACACATGTGCCACCGATACAAATCAAATCCGATGTATGCTTCTTTCTCCTATCTCGTCCATCGCATGCTGAATGTTATTCGTCAGTCGTGTTGAACGCCATCTCAGACATCCTCCTGCAGATTCATTTGCGGGAGTGTGGCCTCTTGTGAACGGGAACATAGGCAACGCTAGCAAGTGTCGTTTTCCAGATCAAAGGGCTCCCTCAAAGTCACGAACCGAAACGCCCGCGATGTCCCCTACATACATACTCTCCTTGCCCTGATCTGCGCCAGTAACGCTCCTTCCCTTTCTGGTCTCTCTTCCTTTCCATTCCCGGTCATCTGTATGCACCATCTACATTCGCCTCACCTTTTGAGGATCCCCCCTTTCACTTCTTTGTGCAAATCACTGTTTTCCTTACGTTCGCGCCACGCGTGGATAGTTACCCCAAGTCTGTCCGCAGACGATGACATCTATTCTTTCTTCAGCATGTCGCGCTACATTCTATTACGACTCAAATTATTTTCTTCCTTTCTATTATACAACGGAGAATACCTTGACTCTTTTTTTTTCTTCCATCTGACTCGGTTGCCATGGGAGGAGCTATACCGCGGCGCAACATCTTATAATTTTATTTACTTTTCGCTGTGGCTACTACTACTTAAACGGTCTTCGTCTCCCGTTCGCGCTGGTTGACAGGGTTGGTTGGCTCCCCCCCGCTGCCCCCCATGTTTCTCATGGTTTCCTGTTGTGTACGTACGTACGTCCGTGTGGGACTCGACCAAGGGTACCACCTTTTTGCGAATTGTACTCATGTTCAATTGCATTTCGTCGGCGCAGGCACAGGCAACTAGTTCCCTAGGGATCGGATCAAGTCCTGTATTTTTTCCATATTTGGACTTTTTTTATACGCACATACGATGATGGCATATTATAACAAGATCTTTAATCTTAGTAGGGACGAAAACGATCTTTGGACTTTATTGATGAAGATATAGAGATAATGGTCTTGAGCTCGAGCAGCAAAGAGTTGTACAGTCGCATAAAATAGGCGGGTCGGAGTAACGAGGTGAAACTCCACTTGCCGGTCCATTCTCCCCGCATATCCGAATCGCAACGTCGTCATGCGGATACGTTCAAAACCAGAGATCGTGCGTGCGTGGTGTTTAAATTCCCTTTTTTTTCACGGTTGTGGCACAATGCCACCCGGCGGGTACCACAAGATGCGTGGGTAGCTCGATCTGAGTTACTTATAGTTACTCTGGCAGTTATTCCAATTCGTGAACCTACTCCAACGCGTGGCGTCGTACCTTTTCATTGGCAGTACCGCGTGTCCTTTCTTCCTCTGATTACTAAACACAGAGTATTGAAGAAAAGCGAGCTTGAGCCTGAGAGCGTGCTTTCCTATTTTTTTTTCCCTTTCTATTACTGTACTGTACCTGACTCTGACATATCTTGTACTCTCATGCGGCGCGTGACACCACTCCGTTGCTCGGTCCACTCGCGCAGCCCGACCCGATGAACAAGGCACATCACGTAAGGGTCAATGATAAGGACAAGTTGCTAAATGGAGTTTTTGCACTCTCGTACTGTAAACGCTTGTGTAAAGCTGTAGCTTTGTTTCAGAGGCTCTCTCTATCATCAGGTTTACGTACACCGACGCCCAACGTGCGCCCGCCGTCCGACTGAATACAGCCTGAGTGCATCATGACGGCGCGCACGCTGTCTTGCACAAGGAGCCATGTGGGCCCTTGCAAAGGTCTCAAGAAGGGCACTAGGCTGGGGTGTTTTGTCTCCTGATTCTGGCGGCGGGGCATGTGGAAAAGTCCTCTTCGTTGGGTTGGTGCCGTCATTATCTCCTGGATTGACCCGTAGATGCCGCAATCGCGTTGTTGTCAGCTGGGGTACTATCGGCATAACTTAGCAGTTTCTCGAGTTCGTTTTCCAACAGACCTACCCTATTACTACTTGATAAATCAACTTTTGGGAGGTGCTAATTTACGCGTCGCCCTTCGCATGGTATTGTTAGTAGTGTATTATCGACGGCTTGGACCACATACGGATATAGCGTTGTGAGTTTCAGTTCATCCCTTTGCACATGCCAGTGCTTTATCTATCCCCGCGTTGGTTTGTACAGTACTCACAGTTCTTCTACCGTCTCGGACTCGGAAACGCCCGCTTTCACTCACGATCCTCTTGAACGTGTTTCTCTTGGTGTTTCTGTACAATAAGTTCATTATGGTAACTTACGTTTGTAAACCCGCCTGGTACCGAAGTACGATTCGAGCCCACACGATGCGCCCGCACGCCACGTCCCAGGCACTTCATAGACCGTCGACGAACCCATGATCCGTCACAATACCCGGAAGAGCTTGGGAAGTGATTTTCATTGTTCGCCGTTTCTGGTGCCACATGGGTATTGTTTTCAACCGCGAACATTTCAATTGGATTTACATGTCTATATTGTTTTCTAGCCTGTCGTCTTCTCACCGCTTCAATCACATGTAACTTTGCTTTGTAGATCGGAAATAATACGAACCCCAACAATGACCTATACCCACACGACGTAGTACAAGACGTAGTACGTACTTTTATCCGACTCCCGACTGATAATAAAGACTAGTTCCAGTCTTTATACCTTGTGTTATACTTAACGGGCCAATGCATCAACAATGTCCTTGTGTCCTGTGCGCTTGATACGCCACTGTTGGTCACTTACCTACGTCCATGCCTTGCCCAAGGCCATACCGTCGTTACTACCGTCGTTACGGTAACAGTTGACTCGCTTCCATATCGAGTAGTAGGCCCATCACACAATCACACCGGGCGGCATGCGGTCCGCTCCAGCGGTTCAAACTTGAGAACGCTCGCGTCTGCTGGTTTTTTTTCAAGATACTCGCGTCTGTCGTAGAGTAATCAATGCGTGTCACGTATTTCCTGTCTATTGCACTTTGGACCGAATCTTATCTTATGTGTTGCATTTCCAACATCAGCGATCCAACATGCTCGCTGGCGCCATGGCGATTTCCCAGCGGCTATCTGTCCCGGCTGCACACAAGACGTCCCAGTCGTCCTCTATATGCTATGCGAGGTTTCTTTGGTGACGATGACTATCAGTGTTTTGTTAACAAGCGATTGGGCATGACTTTTACTGGCACCCCCCACAATAGGGTGCCACTGGCAGTGCCGTGTGCCATCTTCGTCTTATAACTCCCTCAGGATCGCATCAGCGCCTTTCAAGTATCACCATGTCCCAAGCCCCGCCTTCCACCCCCTCTTCCACAATTTTCAGAGCAGCTGTGAAAGCGTATGAAAAGCGGACAAAGAAAGACATCGCCTCGCACCCCTTAGCCGCCCAACTGAAATCCTGCGACGGTCCAGAGGCCATTCTCGCCGTGCTCCGAGCCCAAGTCCAGGTGTTCGATCGATCTCAAAGCGCAGCCGACAAGTTGACAAAGTGGCTGGATCCAACCGTCAACGTATTGTGCGCATTCTCGGAGACCCTCGGCAGCGCAGTTGGGCTGGTAATTACGCGAATGTTAAGTTCAGCCCGCTTGCCCTCTGACGTGTTGTGTGATACAGGCATTCCCACCTGCGGCCGTGATATTTACTGGAATTGGTGTCCTCCTCCAGGTGAGCGTCTTCCTTCCAGCATGTGGGGGTCTCGATAACACATATCCCTTTTAGGCCATTAAGGATGTCCGTGCTAGCCGAAGTGCTCTCATCGGCCTCTTTGGCCGCATCGAAGGTTTTTTCCAGCGATTCAAGGTATATACAGGGTTTCAACCGACCGAGGCCGTGAGAGAAATCATCGTTGAGATCATGGCTGAGGTTCTCTCGATCCTTGGGATAGCAACGAAGGAGATCGGGGAGGGACGAACGAGTATGTCTTTCCTGTTGATAATTCTTCATAAGTCGACCTTCGTCCAGAGAAGTATTTCAAGAAGCTCGTTGGATGGGCAGGAACGCCAGTTGAGGACGCCGTAAGGAGGCTGGACAGATTGATGCAAGACGAAGCTCTTATGGCGGCAGCAGAAATCTTGACGACCACCCACCGAATAGACAACGGGATAAAGGGTGTGCAAGAGAATTTGGAGGGCGTCGATCGGAGGATGCAAACCGTTGGCCTCATAACACAAGATATCGACAACAAGATGCAGGACGTTAAGGAAGAATTACAGGACTTCGGTGTCACAGTCAGTTTCATTGTCGAAGGTAAGGTATACCCACTTGCAACTTAGCTAGCCAATTATTTTGACCCTTTTACTCGGCTAGGCGGAAAGGAGACAACAGCGACGATCCAACAGGTGGAAAACCTACTCGGCACTCTAAACCGTTCGTGATCTCCTAACCTCACTTGCCGACAACGAATGCTTAGGTCTCACAGAGAATGAATTACGCAAAGACCTTCGTAAATGGATCTCTCCCCCCGATCCATCTATCAATTACAACACTGTATGCGAAGTTCATCACGAGGGTACTGCGACCTGGTGTACGCAAAGTAAGACCTTCGCGGATTGGAAAGCGTCTGGTTCCTTATTGTGGATTCACGGAAAACGTACGCGTCCCATTACCCCCTTCGTTTTGATTGCTATTAATGACCTCCTGGTTTCGTAGCCGGCTCTGGGAAGAGCGTTGTAAGGTATGTGAACCTGACGTGTCGCGTCCGTATTGAACTTATTTCAACGGAAAGCTCTGTTATAATCCGGGAAATCAAAGCCATGTCCAACGCCGAGCCAGGCTCGGCTCACATGGCCTACTTCTATTTCGATTTCCAGGACACGAAAAAGCAGGACTCTCGAGCTTTATTATTATCCCTCCTTGTCCAGCTTTCTGTTCAATCCGAAGAATTCTACAGTGTTCTTGACGGACTATACTCGAAACATCAAAACGGATCAGAATTTCCTATCACCAAGTCACTTGCGCAATGTCTCAAAGATATGCTGTGTATTCCGGGACGAGCACCAATTTACCTTGTTTTGGATGCTCTTGACGAGTGTCCTACGGATTCTGGTATGCCGCCGTCCGAGTCACGTGAAAAGGTGCTGGACCTCGTCGAAGACCTCGTTGAGCTTCGCCTTCCAAATCTGCATCTCTGTATCACGAGTCGTCCGGAATACGATATTCGTACCGTACTTGACCCCTTGGCAACCCAGCAAATATCCCTCCACGACGAAAGCGGACAAAAGCAGGACATCATGGATTACGTTAGCTCTGCCATTCGCTCAGACCATAGGATGAAGAAATGGCCAGTCGAGGTTCAGGACATGGTTATTGTGAAACTCACGGAGAAAGCCGACGGAATGTAAGGACATCTGCCGATCGGTCATGACCGTGTTAATGTCTTATGCTCTTTCTTTCACAGGTTTCAATGGGTTTCCTGCCAAGTGGAGGATCTGCGGCGTTGTTTCCTACCCGACGTGCGTCGTACCCTTGACGAACTGCCCGAATCATTGGACAAAACATACGAGCGCATCCTGAAGGGGATCCACGAGGCGAACCGAAAGCCCGCCCATCGACTTTTGCAATGCCTCACGGTGGCTGCGCAGCCACTTCGG
Source organism: Lactarius trivialis (assembly GCA_003315845.1). Taxonomy (NCBI): domain Eukaryota; kingdom Fungi; phylum Basidiomycota; class Agaricomycetes; order Russulales; family Russulaceae; genus Lactarius; species Lactarius trivialis. Next base: position 25,936 of record QFDV01000470.1, read on the forward strand.
GTCGAGGAGCTTGCGGAAGTCTTCAATTCGGGAGGGACGGCCACGGGTTGGCTCTGGGAAGACCAAAAGGACGCGGTGTTGTCAGCCTGTTCCAGTTTGGTATCCGTAATCACCACCGACGGTGGGGACCAAGTCGTTCAATTCTCGCACTTCTCCGTCAAAGAATTCCTCATTTCGGGTCGCCTTGCGAATTCTGCTACTGAAGAGTTGTCCCAGTTTCATATTTCCCTCGAGTCTGCCCACGCCATTCTTGCCCACGCTTGTCTCAGCGTCTTGCTCCGCCTGGACGAGCACACAGACCGAGACAGTTTCAAAACCGATCCTCTTCTTCCATACGCCGCTGGATGCTGGGTGAAGCATGCGCAGTTCAATGATGTGGAATTACGCACCGAAGTCAAGGACGCGATGGATTCATTCTTTGACGCGGACAAGCCACATTTTTCAGCATGGATCCGAATACAACGTCTACACGATCTATTGGAGGTACCCGCCGACTCTGAAGCGCCCATGGTTCCTTCGGCAGCCCCGTTATACTTCGCCGCCTACTGTGGATTCCATGGTCTGGTAGAACGCATGATCGTCAAGCATCCGCAGCACGTGAGCGCCTGTAGTGGGGAATACGGTACTCCATTGCATTCATCGATACACGGAGGACACATCAAGGCTGCCGAATTGTTGCTTGCGCATGGCGCCGACGTGAATGCTCCTGGCACATATTCTGTGAGGCCACTGCACGTCGCGTCACGACACGGGCGTCTCGATGCCGCCAAGTGGCTGCTCGACCACGGTGCGGACGTGAACGCGCGGAGGGTGGACGGCCAGACCCCGCTGCATTCCGCGTCTCTCAAAGGACACCTCGATGTCGCTCGTACGCTACTCGAGCACAATGCGGACGTCGCTGCCCGGGATATCGAAGGATGTACCCCGTTGTCGCTTGCATTGGAAGGAATGGACGGAGGGCTTGACGTCGCACGCTTACTTCTGGACAGAAACGCGGACGTGGACACGCGCGACAATAGCGGAAAAACTCCATTGCATTACGCGGCCGCCGACGGCCACCTCAAGGTTGCTCAGTTACTGCTCGAGCGCAACGCGGAGTGCAACTCCCAGGACGACGAGGGATATACCCCATTACGTTGCGCATCGGAGGCAGCAGAGCTTGGCCTTATGCAGTTATTGTTGAACCGTGGTGGGGCTGTGGACACATGCGACAACAGCGGGAACACCCCACTCCATCTGGCGGCGATCAACACACTCGTCGAGGTTGCTCGGATACTACTCGAGTACAACGCGGACGTCAACGCTCGGAATGACTGCGGATCCACCCCCTTACACCTTGCTTCGGAGGAAGGAGAGCTCGACGTCGTGTCGTTATTATTGGACCACGGTGCGGATGTACAGGTGCGCGACAACAGCGGAAACACTCCACTGCATATCGCGTCCGTCAATGGACACCGCGGGGTTGTTCAGATGCTTCTCGATCGTGATGTGGAGGCCGATGCCCAAAGCGACTATCGATCCACGCCGTCACACCTTACGTTGGAGGAAAGAGACTTTGGCGCCGTGTGTGCGTTCTTGGACCGTTTTGCGGATGCACAGGTGCGCGACAACGGCGGAAAGTCTGAATTAGCCAGCGATTGGGAACCGCACTCATTTGTGGGGTTGGTGTCCGCAGAAATGAACGGGTGAGACTGTATATGGTATAGTTCTTAACGGTGTGTATAAGTGTAAAGGTCGTCCAGCTTATGTATTATGCGCTCAAGTTATCGTGAAGGTATGGAGTCTTTGTATGTCAAGACACTGTCCATCCATCATGCAAAGCGGGCGTGGAAGTGCGCTGTAGTTTCGAAGCAAGCGGTATGGGATCTTCGTAAGTTAAAACCAGTACCGTACATCGCGCCACCTCAGCTCCCGAGTTCCTCGTCCCACTCCAAGTGGGGGGATCTAACCGACTGATAAAACGAGCGTATTCCGACCGGTACATGATGCAACTGAGCAGGGCTTTATGTTCACGATCGCTTGGGTCTGCACATGTCGCAGTGACACACCGCAACTCACAGAACTTAAGTGCACCCAGTGGACCCCGCGTCGACTCGGACGACCTGAAGGGAAGACATGGTCGTTCCTCACTCCACGTTCTTCACTCCGCCATAAACCGGCCAATTTTGTATTTCGTAACAGTAACAAAGCCCGCTTTTTGCCCGACATTGTGGAAAAAAGTACCCTGGATGGCGGAATTGTTGAAACCGAGGACAACTTGAAGAACAGGTCGCCGCCACCTCACTGGTAGTATTCTCCGTCACAACTTAAGAAGAGGCAACTCCTGCACTCCTCTTTAACTTAAATAGACCAGTCACGCTGGGAGTGGGCCTCAACTAATGAAATTGACATTGTTCTTGAGACGTAGATAGGTAAACCAATAGAAATGCTTACCCATTCACGAATGAGCTGCACAATCTCACGTAAGGGCTGGGTGCTGTTCTCCATCCTCTCTCGGCTCAGATAGCGTGTTGTTGAGTAGTAGTAGGTCAGGATTTTGTTTTCTGACTTCAAAATGAAGAACATCCAACTCTGCCCATTAGATAGACAGAAACGGACTTCACGAAGGCTGAGAGGTAATTCTCAGATGACAAAGTAAAGAAGGCAGTGCTGACATACTTTATGGACTTTAACAGTGCAATTGCCTGACTAACAGCCTCTGGGATACAGGAGAAAAGGCTCTCTCCACATTTGACTTGAATGAGGAACAGGCAACCCTTTGCAAACTGGAAGGATTTCTCACTAGCTCCACCAGGGCCAAGCAAGCGCTCTAAGAAAGCCATGAGGCACTGGCAATTACATGAAGTGTTTAATACTCTGACTCACCCTTGTTCTCCTCCTCAACCCTGTACTCAATGACCACATAGTTAACTTTGCCACTTAACCATAATTTATATTGTGTAACAGGGTTAGTAATTTGGACCCCATCACCTTCACCAATTTTTATCTCAGGAATGATGGCAAGATCTCTTTGTTGAGTTGAGGTAATATTCCGCACTGCAAGAAGTATTGCATTGAGAATCATATGTGAACCTGGTTCAAACTACAAGCAAATTAGCGATTCAATAGATGATTGAATGCAAAAGTGATAACTCAAGACACACATCCATGTTAACACATGCATAAATCTCCTTGATTCTGCAGTGTAGGTCTGCAATTTCTTCCTCAGCTTCCAAGGTCAGATCGTTCATTAAGGTAGCCATTTTTGAAGCATCAAAAATGAGCTGTCCCTTCTGGACTCCAGCCTTCATGAGGTCATCTGATGTAACATGGGGGAAGGTCACTCTCTGGAGTATGACTATCATCAATAAAAATATAACATGAGCCTGAGAAATAATGCAACATACTTGATTATTGGCACCATTCATAATGTTCTCCAGGGCATCAATATGCTCCCAGATGATCTTCATGTGATGCCCCGTTTCTGTTATCCCATCCAGGTCTTTCCTGAAGGTTTTGAGACGGTCCACTGCACTCCTCATGTTGGAAAGGTCAACAGCGGACTCCTGCAGACTGTACTGTGGCCTGTGAGTGGGTTCTGACATGTGTAAGGTAGAAATCAAGCAGCGGGGTCTGGAGAATGAGCGATCTTGGTAGTCGAAGTAGTGAGTCCGAGTGAGTCCAAAATCATCAAGATCCGCGTGATTTGAGCTCCGACGGTGGCAGCTTCGACGTCATGATACTGGTCCAGGATTGCTAAGGCAAAGACTACTAGTAGTGGTCCTTGCCTCAGTCACCATTGGGCTCTTCAAGGCTTGCAAGGCCTACGCAAGATGTATTATCGTTCTCAAACCCCCGGTCTCTTGTGATTTGGCACGAGTGTCTACTGTGCAACGGAGAGGGAAAGCCTCAGACCCAGTTCAAGTTGGTGCAATTCCAATCTCTCGTTGCCAAGATTTATCCCTAAATATTCATACACCCTATATAGATTCAGATGCAAGACCTACCTTTGTACGTTCCCTGCATCGCCGGCCTCACCCACCGTCATCTCCTTCACACAACTCACACTGAATCTCTCGAAACAGTACGGAAACGTCGATGACCAGGTGGAGGTCTCCGAGCAGCTGAAAGCCGAGTTATCAGGGGGGTTTGATGCCATCGGCTTTTCGCAAGGTTCGTAGCTCCCCGGGACGCGCTGTGACGAGGTACTTTTTTTTTTCTGACTCGGACGACGCGTTTTTTCTTGTTGCGACACAGCGTCAGGGCAGCTCCTGCACATATGTCGAGCGACATATAAACTCGCCAATCCGCAATCCGCAATCCGCAATCCTCATCACTTTTGGCTCGCAATACAAGAGCATCGCAGACATCTCCCTGTGCAAGCCTACAAGCTCGTGCGCAACGCGGCGCGCGCCGGCGTACAACGAATATGCAGCATAATCTCGTGTGCAAGTATGTTCCTATTACAGCAAAAGCACCGCATCCTGCTCCAGGCGCAGTATTACCGCGACCCAGCGCAGCTCCCAAAGTACCTCGCCGCGACCCGCTTCCTCTCCTCGATCAACAACGAGGTACCCGCGACATACGCTGCTCGTCTTCCTTGGTTCGATGCGCTCTCTGCTCTTTGAGCGCGACCTCACTGCCGTGCCCAAAGAGAGTGCCTGGTTCGGTCCGTACGCGCCGCGGCCGCGCGAGGACGCGGACGGCGGGGCGCCAACTGATTTGTGGGAGGGGAAGGAGACACCCATACCGCGATGCGTGACTACACCGAAGACTGGATCGAGCTGCGGTGCACTCGACGAGCGTGTGCGCGTCGTACTCGCGTCTTGCGACAGCGAGCACACGCGGCTTCCCGCGGAGTGTTGGAAGCCGAAGTATGTTGGTTCGTGACGACGCTCGCTCACATCTGAGTGAGTCTGCCATTGCATTAAATTCTTGTCTACTTCACTTGTTCGATGGTGCTCAAAGTTTAGCGAGGCTGGATTGATCACCCTTGGATGCACCATCAAACGGAGGGAATGGCGCTCTAGACAAAACGGGAAATAGCATGATGCTGACCATTTGTATGAACAGCAGAATAGACATGTAAGTACGAGTACAACACGCAGTAGTTCTGTGGTACAAGAGAAAAATATACACGCCAGTTTCAAGCACAGTTTACGCCGAGTGCCGGAAAGTCATATATCCCTGGTATCGCGTTCTCGCAGCCGAGGCGATCCCTATGAGAGTTGCAGTTGATCTGGTCGTTCGGAGTCATACAGCATCGTAAGCAGAAGCGGTTCAACGCGGGTTCGACGCTGCCATCATCCCAGACGTTAGGTGCAGGTTCACTACGTGACAAAGGAGACTCACAGTTCGATAAAACTTGCACCCTCCCCGCCGTGCGTGCACTGCGCCCCGTTAGGGAACCGCACATCTAGCTGTCCGCCCGTATCATTCGGATCCATGCCCAACTTGCTCGGGTCGAGACAGCCAGTGACCTAGTAGACGACAAAAAGTCAGAAACATCTCAGACGGCGGTTTGGGAGTCTCCATACCTGGATCCACGAATCGTCTTCCGCTCTCTGGAAAGCGGAAGCAATGATGAAGCCGTCGGGCATGACATTCGGACAGTCGCCGCTGGAGCTCCCAGGAGTGCAGAACGACTGCGCATCTGACTCGGCGGCGGACACGAGCTCTAGCATGGAGTTCAACTTGGTAGAGCGCGCAAATCAAAAACAAACGTACCGCCGGGCCGAGGAAGCAGGAGGGCAAAGTCTTTTTCGCTGTTGATAAAGACAGTCGTCAGAACGGAGGGTTCGCCAGTTGGCTGCGGTGTAGGTCTCGTATCCAGCTCCTGTGGCACGGTCGCGGAGGTGTCTTGACGGCGTCCGAGCCTGAAGGGTCGTGTTAGAGATGGAGTGATATCCGAGTCCTTCCGGAAGCGAGAGCCATAGATAGGGGTGTTGCCTGGAGGTCTAGAAGGGAGAGTGCGTGCGTACAGATAGAGCGGGTTCGGGCGGAGGCTGTATGGGTCAAGCCATTGATCGCGAACCCCGCTTAGTGAGGCACTGTAAGTGATGCTTGCCAGAAGCAGTGTAACGGATAGAGAAGCCAGCATCAGGAGTACTAGACGGTTTGTCACTGAGCTGAGGATCCTCTGGAGATAGACGGAAGGTAGAAGTTGTGTTGTTGTGAAACGTTTGACGAACGTTATGCCAGTGGTGCCGCCAATACCTGTGGAATGCAAACGTTGGTGTATACAGTATGCCCATTCGGCGGCCCGATTTCCCGTGGTATGAGACCACGTGACAACACGTCGTCTGAGTCCCAGGGGGTTTAACCGGTAAATAAAAAAAAGTCGACATCTAGTACGCTCAACTTATGGAGTCTGTATGTGCGCTCTGATTAGTGGTTCTTGTCCGTATTACACGCAAATGCCGGTCGAGGGACACACAGGTCCACGCGTATCGCAGGAGGCGCGATAGGTATCCAATATACCTCCCAACTTGAAGCGCAGCCCGAGTTCCTCGTCCCAGCCCCAGTTGAGGACTAGCTCTGACTTACTGAGCAGGCCGTATCCCTCCGACCCTGATATACGGCAACTGAGATGCGCATTTTGATTCCGAATCCCGTTGTCATTTTTGTTTTTTAAATCAATTGTCACAACTTCAGTGACACAACGCGACTCAGAGAACTTAACCACGTCCCTTGTGCGCCCGATGACGATCTGAAAGGAAGACATAGACGGACAAGGACAGAACTGGGATGAAGAAAGACGCCAAGAAAACGATTCCGATAGGCAACACAAGACCGAACGAGCTTAGTCGCGACTGCGGACCTTGCTGCGGACAGGAAAAAATCACTTTAGAGGGCACACGAGGACCGAGAGAAGCAGCTGAGGCGACATTCGAGACTCGAGGAGCAGATGAATTAGGAATCTTTGTGGAAGGTGTTCCGAGTCTCGATGAGTTTGATCATGAGGTGACGCGACCAAGGACGCGAACGCGCATATTGTATGGCGGGCCGGGCTGACCGCTGTGGCGTGTGCCAAGAATGTCCCAAAATTGGGTTTGCACTTGTCCACGGCTCCCAGAGCCCGCGTTTCGAGTCTTTTCGCGCTGAAAATGGTGCCGATGAACCCTATCTTTCATCTCTTATCTTTTAC